>JARYGA010032036.1:0-37477 GCA_030545235.1 Helianthus tuberosus
CTAATATTGTTTCCGAATCAGTTTAGATACCAAAAGTTATGTTACATATGCTTAAAATGAATTTTGGCGTAAAAAGGGCATTTTGGTAATTTACCTAAGGCATATAAACTACCTATCATACAACTACTTAAACGAAGCGACCATAAGGTATAACCTCGGAGGGTTATTCCCTATATACTATGGTCACCTAATGCGTTTGGTCGGATCCTAATGATCGACCAAATGGGTCGGGTTCGAAGGTATAAGCGATTTATTAAATCGCTTACCCTTACGACCCTAGACAACGTGGTAATCAGTAGGCATAGTCCCAAAGGACTATAACCATCGTGATTACAATCACGTTGCGAAGTTCAAACGAACTTCGCATTGACCATAAACTGGTCAACGCAGAAAGTCAAACAAAGTTTGACTTTCGGACTCGAAAAGCAATAAAAGAACGAAAGAATACTTACGAAGGGTCCCCGAATGCTAATCGTGATTCAAGTAGCTCAGGTATGAAACAATGGTTTCAACTTAGAGCTTCTCAAATCAGATTCTAGTGAGTTTAGAAGCAAATGGGGGTGGGGTATTTATAGGATTTCCCGAACCGTTAAGATCGTTTCTTGGAAACCGTGCTTTGATCTTGGCCAAACACCTCAAGATAATGGTTTTACAAAACCATGTGAGCCCATGGTATTGCCCAAAACCATGTGCACATCAAAACCAGCCCATAGATTCCCCAAAACCATTTGCAACAAGTGGAATGGACCAGATTCGATGTATCAGCAAACATCCTTCAGAAATGACAGTTTTGGTCCCTGTTGTGTGTTTAAGCCATTCCCGGCATGTTTAAGGCCCGTTAAGCCAACTTTAAGGCCCTAAAATGATGACTAAACATTGTGGACATGAAACATGCTCAAAAATATGTCGGATGTCGGTTCGTTTGGTCGTACGATCGCGATGTTCGCTTAATTACGACGGAATGCGCATAAGCACGAAAAACGATCCAAAAGATGCAACAAATGGATTTTTCTTATGCCAAACACTAAAATAAAATATTTTAGTGCTTACATAAATTTTTGGATGTCCGGATGTATTCAGAACGTAAGTTATGCGCGAAAGTGCAAACTTGTGCACTTTTTGACGCTTTTAGTCCCTGAATGACCCAAAAGTTTATTTTAGCATACCGAACACCTCAAAGCCTATTTCTAAGCTATGTAAAGGATATTTATGGTATGTTTAACTTATGGTCATGTTCCGGAATGTTCGTTACAGTTCAAATTGACATACTTTCGCAGTTTGTCAACTTTAGTCCCTGTAAGCGATTTAACTTGATTTTGCCATACCAAAGCCTTCAAAACTTATTTCTAAGTTATGTAAAGGTTATTTAAGGTATGTTAAGTATATTTCACTATTCCAGAGTGTTTGTTGCACTAAACTGGTTATATTTACGCATCCGTGCGCATATAACCTTACAGAAAGCGATTTAGAGCTTGAAATCGAACAAGAGTTGATATGTGCAAAAGATACACATATTTATAAAAGTACAAAGTATGAAATACAATATTTCATTGATTTGGTATTTGTTTGCTGGTCGCAGTGACACAGGTGTCACAGTCTCCCCTACTTAAGGAAATTTCGTCCCGAAATTTATTCGTAGAAGTATGTCTATGACTTTGTGTTAAATAGCCATCAAAGATATGTAAAGCATAATTTTGTTATTTTCCTCAACGGATATTTTTCAGAAGAGAAAATGAACGAACGGAGTCATTTTCTTCAATGGGTTCTTCGGAAATGGAAAATAAAGGATTTTTACTAAACTGATATACATTTCCCTCAACGGATATTCTTCAGAAGTGAAAACGAATGGATGATTCATTCTTCCTCAACGGGCCCCTCGTCAGAAACGGGAATGAAGGAATAATCCACGGATATTCATTTCTCTCAATGGATATTCTTCAGAACGAAAATGAACAAACGGGGTCATTTTCCTCAACGGTTATTCTTCAGAATTTGAAATGAAGGAATAATCAACGGATATTCATTTCCTCAACGGATAATCTTCAGAAACGAAAATGAACTAACGGAGTCATTTTCAACGGTTACTTCCTCAGGTATGGAAATGAAAGATTTAACAACGGATATTCATTTCCTCAACGGATAATCTTCAGAAACGAAAATGAACAAACGGATTCATTTTCCTCAACGGGTATTCTTCAGAATTGGAAATGAAGGATAAACGGATATTCATTTCCTCAACGGATATTCTTCAGAAGTGAAAAATGAATAGCTAGTTCATTTTTCCTCAACGGATGCTTCATCAGAATTGGAAATGAATAGGGTTAACTCTAGATACATGATAGAACTTGCTGTGATTTCTGTGCACTAAATTCCATAATTATGTATGCATCCATAATTACGTAATTCATTGTACAGTCCGCACAGTTCGTTTTGTATTGTTGTGGGGAAGGATATCAAACTTGTGATGAGGGTGACTAGACTACCATAGGGTCCTTTTAATTAGATCGACAGAGGATCTTCTTAATTAGGCCACCAAGGAGTCCTTTCATCTATATCATCACATAATATTCCTAACCAGATTTTTGGATCGATCAGTTTAACTAGACCACTAAAGGGGTCTAATTATAAAGTAGTACTTTATAATCCAAGGGACTTAACTACAGCGTAGAAGTCCATTAAGGATTTTAGGTAGTACCTTTGGGTATCCTACTATGAATCTCTTGTACAAGGATATGTAAGATTCTACGAGGATTGGATAACATAATTTGGATCACATGACACATAAAAGGGAACACATAAGCACATAATCACATAATTGTTTAATTGTTATTATCTTGTTATTGATTGCTATAATCTCGGCACCTCGTACTTCGTTTCTCCTGGAAGAAACGGGTACTTAGGATTTTTGTGGAAAACGCAAGAGATCATACAATGGAAGAAATTTGGGGGTAGTCTGTTCTTCAAGGAATATGGTTCTTTGATTGTCGGTATTGTAAGAGATATGTTTGTTTATACATACAACCACATAAACATATTAAAATGTAAATGAAAGATTTATTTATAACAACAATAACAACAACTGTTTCATAGATCGTGATAACAAATGAAAATAATACACAAGGCTCGATTATTTTCTACACAGCGTTGTCTCTTGTCGGTCTGATACTCATCTCTGCACTGGATTTGCATTAGCAAGCCTTGGGCAATTCCTACGAAAATGGCCCATCTCGCCACAGTTGTAGCAAGACCCCGGTGGGAAACGAGCTTGAGCAGGATTATTGCCAGCTTGATTTGGTGCAGATGCGGTTGGGCAAACCCTCGCTGTATGACCTATAAGTCCGCAAACTTGGCATGTGCGGCACTTCACACCAGCATGATGATGTAGGCCACATTGGTTGCACAAGGGTGCAGTTCCGTTGTAGGGTTTCCTGGCAGGGGGTTGAGCTGGTTGGTTGGGGACGGCTTGATCATTGTGAGTAACCATGGCGAAGTTCTGAGAAGCCTTTCGCTTCTTTGACTTCTTAGGGGATCCAGTCTGTTCATCCATGGTCTTTGATTCCTCTTTTGAGTTCGATTCCTCGACCGGTTTCTTGTCACCCTTTCGGAAAAGCTTACGTTTCCTGATCTGAGATTCAGTCAAGGTTGCAGCTAGCTCAATGGTCTGCCTAACTGTAGTAGGGTTGCTACCAGTCACAATGTCTTGTATTGAGTCAGGGAGGCCATCAATGTACTTTTAGATTGCCTTATCCAACGGCGTGACCATGTTTGGGCATAACAGACTTAACTCCTCATAACGGTCCGTGTAGGCTCGATGCTAACCGCTATCTTGCTTCAAACCATCAAACTCTCTTTCCAATGCTCGTAGTTCATGACGAGGACAAAACTCCCTCATCATAAGAGCTCTAAGTTCAGCCCATGTCTGTGCTAGAGCAACTTCTGCACCACGGTCTCTCATAACCCCGTTCCACCATGTAAGGGCCCTCTTCTGAAACACACTCGAAGAAAACTCGACCTTGCGATTGTCAGGACACTACACGTGGCGGAAAGTATTCTCAATGCTCTCGAACCATTGAAGAAGCCCAGTCGCTCCCTCAGAACCACTAAACTTGAGTGGTTTAGCCGAGTTAAAACTCTTGAAATTGCATGGACTATTGTTGTTGTTGTTGGCTTGGTTCCATTGAGCAAAGAGGTTTGGGAATTGAGCAGCCATTTGCTGCGCAATGATTTCTGCCAGTTCGGCAGTCGCTATCTGGTTTCCACGTCGAGGAGGCATTTTAAAAGAGGAAACATGAAAGGAAACGAGTGAGAGTATTAGACGAAAAGAATGAGATGAAACAAATCTGATGAAAGCAAGGATAGTGGTCATTTGTTTGTTACTACAAAGCAACAAACGACCCTGGTGACTAATCAAAGTAAATGGATCAAAAATAATGTATCGCGAAGACATGCTCGCCTATAAGTGAACACTCATCCCAAGAATTCCCAGGTAAGCACAACTGGTCTCGCGTCTGATGAGATATATACGAAGTGCTTGCCTAGACAGAAAACCTAGAATACAGGCATTCACCCTTCCAGTTTGCATGTGTTCACATTATTTAAAACCCAAAACCTTGACGAGATTTTTAAAAATTCAAAGGGGTTCAAAACCATATAACAGAGGGTTCAAAACCTAGTAATCAATCATCCTAGAACAGATGATTAGTTTTCAAAGCGGTTTTGAAATTTATGTTCTTGTTGTGGTCGTCGCCTAAGGATAGGTGACGGTATTGTTTTATGACTAAACGCAAGTAAACTCGCGTTAGGGTCCTAAGAAGGTTATAGACTAGGTCAAAGCATTACTAATAACCTAATTCCCTATAACCATTGGCTCTGATACCATCTTTTCTGTCACACCCCGACCACGTAGAACATACAAAACATGGCGGAAACGTCGGGGAGTGTTGTAACAGAATTAATTGTTTCAAATCCATGGCAATTGAAGTTTCGTTTTATTAATCAAACATGAGAGTTTACATTGTTTTAAACAAGAAACAAAGAGTACATAACATAAATTAACTAGTTCTTGTCTCGTTTTAAGTCACTAAGGCACAGGTCCGCCTAAGTATGTCTTGATAAGTCCTATGCATCATCTCCTGAAAACACATGTGAAAATAGGTACGTCAGCATAAAAATGCCTGTGAGATACATAGGTTTTGTGAAAACAGAATTCATGACTTATGTTTGAGAAAGATGTTTAGTCATGAACCTTGTAATTTGCTTTGTCTTGTAAATCATTTGGAAAACGATAAGATCAGATGATATGTGTAAATAAGAGAATAATGTATGGTTAAATAAATAACCATGAAAAATGAGTTTGTATAAGATAAGTTGTTTGTAAATCAATGTCTTGTGAAAAGTATGTTATTTGTATAAAATGTTATATGTCTCAAATTGAAATGATTCAAATAACGCTACGATATGTGATACCATACAAACACTTATATATAGGAAGTACCAGCGGCGTATCTACCGTGCTTGTATCATATTACATACGCCTTGTTACTTAAATCACTTACTCAAACCAAACCATCAAGATGTAATGTTTAACAATTGTAGAAATGTTTATGTATGGTCAAATACGGTTCACACGGTTCAACAGTTACAAATGGTTCATACAATCAAATGGTTACAACGGTTCGCATAGTCGAATAGTTACAAACGGTCCAAAATGTAATATAATGTGTTCATATGCTGGATGAGCACATGCAACAAGATGTAATGTAAATCAATGTACTAAGTATGCACACAATGGACATACATAGCATGAAATGTAATGTAAAGTAATGTACTAAGTACGCACACAATGGGCATACATAGCATGAAATGTATTGAAATCATGTACTATAAATGTACTAATGAACATAGCAAGTATATGATGTGAAAACATGAAAGCATGAAAGTAACAAGTAGGCACATGTGTTCCACCCCAAAACAGTTTGGAAAACAGTAAAAGAGGGGTCTATGTACTCACTTGAGATTGCTCAGAAGTCCTAAGATAACCACCAAGCAATGCTAGAGATCACGGAATCAAACGGCACCTAGTATAGGTAACTATGTTAATAAACCGAACCTATATCGGAGGATCGGATAGAATGAGGGTTTGTAAACCAAACGAGTATGGGAACTCGTGTAATATGGTTTAACAAAGCCTACATACTAAATGAAACCTAACATAAGTGTTTACGACCCATTACGACCCGTTTAGGCAGCCTATGCTACTTTAACGCGTCGTTCGTGTAAAACGCGTTCGGACCGCCTAACTAGTCCTATGACAAGTAAAATATGCCTTAACATGTCTAATATTGTTTCCGAATCAGTTTAGATACCAAAAGTTATGTTACATATGCTTAAAATGAATTTTGGCGTAAAAAGGGCATTTTGGTAATTTACCTAAGGCATATAAACTACCTATCATACAACTACTTAAACGAAGCGACCATAAGGTATAACCTCGGAGGGTTATTCCCTATATACTATGGTCACCTAATGCGTTTGGTCGGATCCTAATGATCGACCAAATGGGTCGGGTTCGAAGGTATAAGCGATTTATTAAATCGCTTACCCTTACGACCCTAGACAACGTGGTAATCAGTAGGCATAGTCCCAAAGGACTATAACCATCGTGATTACAATCACGTTGCGAAGTTCAAACGAACTTCGCATTGACCATAAACTGGTCAACGCAGAAAGTCAAACAAAGTTTGACTTTCGGACTCGAAAAGCAATAAAAGAACGAAAGAATACTTACGAAGGGTCCCCGAATGCTAATCGTGATTCAAGTAGCTCAGGTATGAAACAATGGTTTCAACTTAGAGCTTCTCAAATCAGATTCTAGTGAGTTTAGAAGCAAATGGGGGTGGGGTATTTATAGGATTTCCCGAACCGTTAAGATCGTTTCTTGGAAACCGTGCTTTGATCTTGGCCAAACACCTCAAGATAATGGTTTTACAAAACCATGTGAGCCCATGGTATTGCCCAAAACCATGTGCACATCAAAACCAGCCCATAGATTCCCCAAAACCATTTGCAACAAGTGGAATGGACCAGATTCGATGTATCAGCAAACATCCTTCAGAAATGACAGTTTTGGTCCCTGTTGTGTGTTTAAGCCATTCCCGGCATGTTTAAGGCCCGTTAAGCCAACTTTAAGGCCCTAAAATGATGACTAAACATTGTGGACATGAAACATGCTCAAAAATATGTCGTATGTCGGTTCGTTTGGTCGTACGATCGCGATGTTCGCTTAATTACGACGGAATGCGCATAAGCACGAAAAACGATCCAAAAGACGCAACAAATGGATTTTTCTTATGCCAAACACTAAAATAAAATATTTTAGTGCTTACATAAATTTTTGGATGTCCGGATGTATTCAGAACGTAAGTTATGCGCGAAAGTGCAAACTTGTGCACTTTTTGACGCTTTTAGTCCCTGAATGACCCAAAAGTTTATTTTAGCATACCGAACACCTCAAAGCCTATTTCTAAGCTATGTAAAGGATATTTATGGTATGTTTAACTTATGGTCATGTTCCGGAATGTTCGTTACAGTTCAAATTGGCATACTTTCGCAGTTTGTCAACTTTAGTCCCTGTAAGCGATTTAACTTGATTTTGCCATACCAAAGCCTTCAAAACTTATTTCTAAGTTATGTAAAGGTTATTTAAGGTATGTTAAGTATATTTCACTATTCCAGAGTGTTTGTTGCATTAAAATGGTTATATTTACGCATCCGTGCGCGTATAACCTTACAGAAAGCGATTTAGAGCTTGAAATCGAACAAGAGTTGATATGTGCAAAAGATACACATATTTATAAAAGTACAAAGTATGAAATACAATATTTCATTGATTTGGTATTTGTTTGCTGGTCGCAGTGACACAGGTGTCACAGTAACGTCACCTTCAAAAGAGGTGCCTACTACTATAACTAAGATAATCTCTTAAAAAGTGCAAAAGTGTGGAAAACATCAAAGGTTACACTAAAGGCGAGTCGGATCCAAGTGATTCATCTTGTCTATCTGTTTTATTTTTATTTTTATTTTCAGCATTTTTAGTTAGTTTTTATTTTCTTGTTTAAAAACCTTTTTCTAAATTTGATTTGATTAGATATTGAGGATAAACCGGTACTAAAAGCTCTTGT
This sequence comes from Helianthus tuberosus, assembly GCA_030545235.1. Classification (NCBI taxonomy): domain Eukaryota; kingdom Viridiplantae; phylum Streptophyta; class Magnoliopsida; order Asterales; family Asteraceae; genus Helianthus; species Helianthus tuberosus. The sequence goes on from JARYGA010032036.1 coordinate 8,181, forward strand.
GTCCTTGGACGACCTCGGTATCTTACCAACACTATACTACGCTCGCGATGGGTGCACTTTCCCATATGTGTGTTTAGTGTTAGTAAATATCGTGTTTTATAAATTTAAAACTTGACCAACGTGTTAAAAAGGGCTTAAAATATACTTAAATATATATCACACCTAACGCACATCAAGTTTTTTGGCGCCATTTCCGGGGACACAAGGATTTTAAGAAAGTTAGGAATCAACGACCTAATCATTTTTATTATTTTTCTATTTTTTTAGGACTTTTCTTAAATTTTCAGCTTCTGGAGAGCTAAGCACGGGCCGTGCCTGGTCGGACACGGGCCGTGCCCAGCATTGTTACTGGCAGTTTTTATTTTCTGAGTTACAGAGAGTTGAGCACGTGGCAGTGTCGGTGCAACACGGGGCCGTGTTGAGCTCCCCAGTAACAGGGATCCGGAAAACAATTACTGTATCTCCGACCACGGGCTGTGATCATCTGAGCACGGGGCCGTGGTGAAACTTCTGACCAACGTTCTTTTTTGTTTCTATTGCAGGACTTGGAACCCAGGCGCCACATCTGAACTTTCTACACAGTGTATGAGCTCCAGTTCTAGTAGAGACATAAAAGAACCTCTAGACGAACCCGAACGCTTTGTAAAAAAAATACTTAAAGCTAAAAACCAAGAGAAAGTTTCGGGGGACCCGCTTCTAATGGCGGATCAAGGTACCCTCATGGATTCCTTATGACCCACCGTAGGTAATCTCGGCGCCGTTATCAATGCACCAAATGTCGAGGCCAACAACTTCGAACTTCGGCCGCATTTGATACAAATGCTCCAAAACTCCACAACCTTCCATGGGCTTGGGGACGAAGATCCCCATTTACATATCACTAACTTCTTGGAAATATGTGATACTTTTCGGATCAATGGAGCATCAAATGACGCCATCCTCCTTTGAATGTTTCCATTTTCACTAAAAGACCGAGCTAAGGCTTGGCTTAATACCCTCCCAGTTGGCTCGGTAAACACCTGGGATGAAGTATCCTAAAAGTTTTTATATAAGTATTTCCCTCCTGCTAAAACGGCTAAATTAATGACTGAAATCAACACATATTTACAAGAGGACGGGGAATCCTTATATGAAACTTAGGAAAGGTTCAAGGAGCTATTAAGAAAATGTCCTCATCATGGTCTTGTGGTATGGCAACAAGTATCCACTTTCTATAATGGGTTGTTGCCACACACAAGACAAACACTTGACTCTAGCTCCGGGGGACTTTTAGGTAATCGTCACTCAAATGAAATTTATAATCAAATTAGGAAATTGCTCAAACCAATTTTCAGTGGCACACTCCCCGAGGAACAAAATCTATTGCCCCGGGCGCCCATAAGGTTGATGAGAGCACTTCCTTGCAAGCTCAAATCGAGGCCCTTTCTTCAAAAATCAAAAAGTTAGAAATATCAAAAACGGCCTCGGTTATGGCTTGTGAAGGGTGTGGTGGTCCACATGAAAATTGGAGTTGTATGAAAGAAATAGAGAATCATACATAATCGGTAAACTACATTGATAATAGATCTAGGCCGTCGGGTCCTCCAACGAGTACCTACAACCAAGGATGGCGTAACCACCCTAACCTTGGTTGGAGAGAACCCGGCAATAGTAGTAACCAACAAAATCTAAACCAACGAACAAACTTTCAACAACCAAGAAACGAGCCACAAAATTTCTCTCAACAACAACAAGGGGGACGAGAGAGGCTCGAAGATACCGTATCTCGCCTCATCTACGACACCGAAAAGAAAAACTTGGATCGATTTCAACAAATGGAATCAAACTTTAGAAATCAACAAGCTATTATTCAAAACATTGAAAAACAAATAAATCAACTAGCTCAAAATTTCTCCGAGAGACCACAAGGCGCGTTACCAAACAATACCGAAACCAACCCAAAGGCGCAAGTGCATTGATGTGTGCAAAATGCAACATATAAATTACATCAATTGTGGCATAAAACTAACCCTTTTTTAGTACTAATGTTGGAAAAGTGTGTTTTTGTCTTCCTTTTGTATTTTTAGGATTAAATGAGCTCAAATTAACAAAAGAAGCAAAAAGGCAGCTAAATCAAACATAAATACAAGAAAAGGAACAAACGTGGCATGCCCGACCTCCCCGACAGCATCTTCCCAAGCAAAACAAGAGAACAGAAGGCTGAACACGCCCCGTGCTCAGTGAACACGGGGGCGTGCCAAAGTGCCAGCATAAAAGACAAAGCTATAGAAGCTTCTATCGCCCACCACGTGGCCGTGCTCAGCGGACACGGGGCCGTGGTCAACTATAAGATTCGCATAATCCAGGCAAACCTTGATAGTACAGATACGCTTCTGCACACGGGGGAGTGCCCAGCGGACAAGGGGGTGTGGTCAACTAATGCAGACAAACTGTAATTAATGAAGACAAATAAGAGAATGGACACGGGGCCGTGCCTGAGCTATTGTTCAGGCTATAAATAGGGGTGCTTGGCTCATTTGCAAACCATCCCTTGGCACACCACCTCTCTCACACTTCACCCACCACCCACCACCACCATAACACCATCATCCATTGTCCATCACAGAGTGTGTGAGTCGTCTCGGGATCCAAGATTGATCGTAAGAGTTCTTGACAATCAAAGGCCATGTTTGCCTAAGTCTCTTACATCACTTGGTGAAGACAAGTGTCTAGTGTAATACTTTTTATTTTTAATCTTTTCGCACTTTTTACTTGGTTATGTGTTAATGACTTTAATAACTAGTTTCTTATGTTGAAGGTGATTCTTCCTTATCATTTGTCCGTGGTGTCTTGGCATTATTTTACTGTCTAAATAAAATAAAAGATTTTCACCATTCATATCTCCACGGTCTATATGGAGGTATGTTGGCTACCTGGTCGGGGTTTAAGGGAACGGTTTGGTAAGAGTCTTGCCTTGTTCAGTGTATAGATCCTGCAAGGACCTGGGTCAAATTTAGTAGGACCTCCTTCAATACCCACCGGTATTGGATGGCAGGGGTCCAAACTCTTTGATCCTCTCATATGTAAACTACTATTAATACTTTAACCCGGCTACTTAAGACTGTATCCCTGCTGACTCAGACTACTTGGCCGAGGGTAACGTCACCTTCAAAAGAGGGGCCTGTCATAATATGCATTAATAACTTAATTAATTATCTTTCAATAATCCGACCCTTTAGGATTGTATCCTTGCTAACTCAAACTACTGGGTTGAGGGTAACGTCACCTTCAAAAGAGGGGCCTACTACAATAACTAAGATAATCTCTTAAAAAGTGCAAAAGTGCGGAAATAATCAAAGGTTACACTAAACACGAGTCGGAGCCAAGTGATTCATCTTGTCTATCTGTTTTTTATTTTTATTTTATTTTTCAGCATTTTAGTTAGTTTTATTTTTCTAGTTTAAAAACCTTTTTTTCTAAATTTTTGATTGGATTAGACGTTGAGGATAAACCGGTACTAAAAGCTCTTGTGTCCTTGGGGGACCTCGGTATCTTGCCAACACTATACTACGCTCACGATGGGTGCACTTGTAACACCTGTGCCTCCACGGCCATCAAACAAATTCCGAACCAATGAAATATTGTATTTCATACTTGGGATTTGTAAAAATATGTGTATCATTTACACATATAAACTCTTGTTCGATTTCAAACTCTAAATCGCTTTCTGGAAGGTTATACGCGCACCGATGCGTAAATATAACCAGTTTAATGCAACGAACACTCCGGAATAGTGAAATAGGCTAAACATACCTTAAATAACCTTTACATAACCTAGAAATAAGATTTGGAAGGTTTGGTATGCCAAAATCAAGTTAATTCGTCTACAGGGACTAAATATGACAAACTGCGAAAGTATCCCAATTTGAACTGTAACATACATTCCGAAACATGACCATAAGTTAAACACACCTTAAATATCCTTTACATAGCTTAGAAATAGGCTTTGAGTGGTTCGGTGTGCTAAAATAAACTTTTGTGTCATTCAGGGACTAAAAGTGTCAAAAAGTGCACAAGTTTGCATTTTCGCGCATAACTTACGTTCTGAATACATCCGGACATCCAAAAATTTATGTAAGCATGACTATATTATGCTTTAGTGTTTGGCTTGCCAAAAATCCATTCGTTGCGTCATTTGGATCGTTTTTCGCGCTTATGCGCATTCCGTCGTAATTAAGCGAACATCGCGTTCGTACGACCAAACGAACCAACATCCGGCATATTTTTGAGCATGTTTCATGTCCACAATGTTTAGGCATCATTTTAGGGCCTTAAAGTTGGCTTTACGGGCCTTAGAAGTGTCGGAAATGGCCTTAAACACGTGCAGGGACTGAAACTGTCATTCTGCAAACTTAATTCTGATCTGTGCAGGCCAGGCGGCCCGCCTCAGTTTCTGAACATCCTCACGCGGCCCGCGTGGCTCCTTCTGACCAGGTTAACTGCATTTAACAGCAGATTGCAGCTGTTTAATCCACAACCACATGTTCTCACTTGTCTAGTCAGCTGATAAGAACCCATTTTTAGTCACCACAACTTGCCAACATATGTACGGGTAGGATTCGAGCACGGTTTCCATGAAACGATCTTAACGGTTACCCGAAAACTATAAATACCCCACCCCACAACTTCAAAAACCACTAGAATTTTGATCTTAGAAACTCTAAGTTGAAACCATTGTTTCATACCTGAGATTCTCGGATCGAAATTAGCATTCGGGGACCCTTCGTAAGTATTCTTTCGTTCTTTTATTGCTTTTCGAGTCTTTCGAGTCTGAAAGTCAAACTTTGTTTGACTTTCTGCATTGACCAGTTTATGGTCAATGCGAAGTTCGTTTGAACTTCGCAACGTGAGTGTAATCACGTTGGTTATAGTCCCTTGGGATTATGCCTACTGATTACCACGTTGTCTAGGGTCGTAGGGTAAGCGATCTAATAAATCGCTTATACCTTCGAACCCGACCCATTTGGTCGATCATTAGGATCCGACCAAACACATTAGGTGACCATAGTAGGTAGGGAATAACCTTCCGAGGTTATACCCTATGGTCACATCGTTTGAGTAGTTGTATGATAGGTAGTTTATATGCCTTAGGTAAATTACCAGAATACCCTTTTCATGTATAATTGGTAATTAAGCATATGTAACCTAAACCTTTGTCACATAACTGATTATGTAACATGTTTAGGCATATTCTACTTGTTATAGGACTAGTTAGGCGGTCCGAACGCGTTTCACGCGCACGACGCGTTAAAGTAGCATAAGCTACCTTAATGGGTCGCGATGGGTCGAAAGCACTTAGGTTAGGTTTCATGTAGTATGTAGGCCTTGTTAAACCATATCATATGAGTTCCAATACTCATTTGGTTTACCAAGCCTCATCCTATCCGATCTCCCGATTTAAGTCCGGTTTATTTATATAGTTTTAGATTGCCGACTGATTCCGTGCTCCCTCTAGCTTTGTTTGGTTGTTGTTCAAGACCTCTAAGCATTCTCAGGCGAGTACATTATTCCCCTATTTTACTGCTTTCAATTGTTTTGGGGTGACTCATATGTCCTAAATGTTTTCAAGGTTTTAACGATGGTATCAAAACGATTTTCGATGTTATAACGATGGTTTCAAAAACGATTAAGACGATTTATACAAAACTAATAACGATTTCGATAATGTGAACGAACTTGTTGGTTGGGTTACATAACAAATGACATTCATTAGCAATGATTAAGCCGACCAGTATTAGGTTATGGTACCATAGGATCTGACTAATCCCGTTATTTACTACACCCGTGGTTATGTGTGGGTGTGGTGGGTAACGACTGAATCTGAAATTGTTAACTTACTCTTTGGTAAGGGTTTGTTAATGCGAAAATGAGAAGCGATGAAAACGAGAAGCGACGAGTGATGAGTCACGAAGGTTTGAATGTTATTAGCGAGACGACCATATAAGTAGTTTCACGACCTAAAACGAATTTAACGATTTGGGTAAACGATTGGCTTCAAAGCGATATACGATTGGGTTTTGGTTACATATTACATGATTTACATTGATCATGCATTTACACAAAACATAGCTTTGATTTAAACAAAGTTTTACTTCAATGCTTTGTTTTGTGCATTTCATCCATGGTTTAGTTGATGCATTTCACTAGCCATACATATCATTTTGGTTACATATTACATGGTTTACATTTGACACATAAACACTTTTGACATTGGTTATACATTACATGATTTACATCTTGACATAAACATTTTTACATATTATTTCAATACATTTGGAAGTTGGTTAAACATAGACATCTTACATTGTTGGTTTGGTTTGAGTAAGTGATTAAGTAACGAGGCGTGTGTAATATGATACAAGCATGGTGGATACGCCGTTGGTACTTCCTATATATAAGTGTTTGTATGGTATTACATATCGTAGCGTTATTTGAATCATTTCAATTTGGACATATAACATTTTATACAAATAACATACTTTTCACAATTTGCTTTATTAAAACAAATATTTTTGGGTTACGAGTCATGGCTACGAGGTTTTATAAACTATAACCCGCTTGATTTGAGTTGGTTAATTAAGTTGCAATGTTATACTCTTTTCAAAACAAGGTTTTTATAAAGTATTGCAACATCTAAACTAGCCATGATTTCAACACTCCTACAAAACCTATGTATTCGCCAGCATTTCTTTGCTGACCTCGTTTTCACATATGTTTCAGGTATTGTTGAAAGATATCGATTGATAGGATGCATGCTCACATAGGACTGGACAAGGCCTTAGTGACTCAATAACAATGATAGACTATGTTTAAATTGTGTATTTAGATTTCCAGACGATGTAATTATTCAATGTTTAATAAAACGAAACACTTTTTGATATCCATGGTTATGAAACATTAATTCTGTTACAACACTCCCCGACGTTTCCGCCATGTTTTGTATGTTACACGTGGTCGGGGTGTGACAGCACTTGCCCATATGTATGTTTGGTGTTAGTAAAATATCGTGTTTTATAAATTTAAAACTTGGCTAAAAAGTGTTAAAAAGGGCTTAAAATATACATTAAAATCTAATAACACTCACGCACATCAAGTTTTTGGCGACGTTGCCGGGGACACAAGGATTTTAAGAAAGTTAGGAATCAACGGCCTAATCGTTTTTTCTAATTTTCTATTTTTTTAGGATTTTTCTTAGTTTTTCAGCTTCTGCAGAACTCAGCACGGGCCGTGCCCGCTGAACACGCCCCGTGCCCAATCATTGGAACTGGCAATCCTGTTTTAAGTCAGACAGTAAGCTGAACACAGGGCGATGCCCACTCAACACGCCCCGTGCCCAAGTTTCAGTTACTGAAAACAGAACCATAAGATCCCGACGGTTGGTAATTTCTGACACAAACATGAGTGATACTGATATTTTTTACTTTCGGCACTCTTATGGTACGTGGTGTCAAATATGTGGTGGTTCCCATAAAGAATTAGAATGCTATTTTCTAAATTATAAGCCCCACTATATAGACCCATTGTTTTCCTGTAGCCTTAAGAGGGGCGAAAGTAAAAATAATCCCTATCTCTCCCTCGAATGCTCTCAACCGGATCTTCTAGGAGAAATGCTTCTTGATGAACTATTTCAAATGGAAGATCTAATTCTTAATTGGTTAGAAGAACTTAGGATAGATTTCAATAATTTATCTCAAGACGATAACCAAGAAGAATTGTTGGGATCGCATTCAAATAAAAACAACTTCGTTGTTCCCGATGTTACCTCTAACTCTAGTGAGGACTTGAGCGATAGTCGTCCCTGTGTCGATTGTGCCATGAAGGACTCCCCATCGACTTCGTTCGATGCATACATAGACCTGAGCGATTCGGCATACACCTTCTTTAACGAGAGCCCGGGAAAGGGTTGGACTTGTCCACCTACATATAGCATAGGAATCACCCTCACCGACAACCTCTTGCGTTCTCGTCTTAATCTAGAGAAATTAAGGTATCTTAGGCACTTTGGGGTTGTTCCATCCAGTAAGGAACCACCCGATCCGGATAAGTTCCTTAAAAAATAGACAAACTCCATAAGACAGCTTCTAGACACGGGGCCGTGTCCAGGTCAACACGCCCCCGTGTCCACCCAAAGATTCCCGTCTGATTTCGTGTCAGAATACGGACAAAATATGTCAGGATTCCACCTGCACACGGGGCTGTGTCCAGCCAACACAGGGCCATGTACAGCATGCTGTCATTTTCTATAAATGCAGCAAGATTCCTTCACATATGGACCACTCCAAAGACAAAGATCTGGTGGATCTTCCCACATACCAACCTAGGTATATTCTAAAGAAGGTTCCCAACAACCATCTTGTCTTTTCCACTTTTATCCATTACCTTCTTCTTCAATTTCTCTTAAACACCTCCATTAGAGCTTGAAATCTCCATAATTCCAAGCCTTATTGAGATGTTTGTTAGATTTTTATTCAAGGAATCTTGTTAAAAATAAGTTCTACAACAATGTTTTAAGTTGTTTCTGCTTAGAAACGTTTTAAAAATCACAAAAACAAATTAAAACACCAAGATTCCTTGTTCCAAAAATCTGCAGACATCTGAACACGGGGCCGTGCTCATTGAGCACGGGGCCGTGTCCGAGGTACTGTTTACATAAAATTGAGCTCTTTTCGGTATGTCTTCTCAGAATGGCGAGCAGAACTAGCGGAACATCTTCATCGCACTCTAGGAACAACCAACAAGGAAGAAGGTCATCAACGGTTGAAGATTCTCTTGTAAACTATGTGTACTCTTTAAGAGAGGCCATTGATGAAATAACGGGAGTGGAAGAAGCATTGGTCGATCGTATCAATCATTTGACGGTGGGACTAGAGGGATGTCTTCGAGAGGTCAACCTTTTGCACCAAAGGTTGAACATTCTCGCTTCTCCTCCTTTGGTTCCAATCATTACCCAAAGGGCATGGAATGTGGTTCCCGAAGTCATCATACCAGCCGAATGGTACGCCATGCATCCGGAGCCCCCTCTTGACGTACTGCAAGGGGTTCTGGTTGGTGTCGCTCCTCCTCCACATGATGTTGAGGAAAATGACACCGCCTTCTTCCTCCCAAGAGAGATAGAAGAATGGCTTTAACACCCCTCGGCTCGGAGTTCTACAAAGCTTTTAGATACCGGAAAACTATTTCCGGAGTTTTGGTTCTTATTGTACTCGTAGAGCTCTATAGGATGATTTTACATATCACTTGACCTATCTAATTTAGGACCCTTTAATTTTATTTTCTGCTTTGTTTTTAACTTTTTAGGATTATTATGTAATTCTCTCTATGACTTAATAAATGATGGTTCTAGCTAATTTGGTGTTTGGATGATGTTGTAATGGATAAAACACACTCGGTATGGTGAAGGATAACAAGGGAAACTTGAACTAGCACCCCATGCACGAAAACAGGGCCATCCGACAATTTTTTCTTCATTATAGCAAGTTCAGCACGGGCCGTGCCCGCCCAACACGGCCCCGTGCTGCACAGTCTGCAGAAAATGCCCAGTTCAGGTAAACTGGACACGGGTCGTGTCACCCAACACGCCCACGTGTCCAGGCTTCTGTTTCTTATTACAACTTTTTGTTACTGGCGACTGAACACGGGGCCGTGCCCGGACACCACGGGGTCGTGTCCAGACGCCCAATAACATAAAATTTTGCTTCTTCACACCTTTTTACACATTCAATCAACCTAAAAACTTATTTTTGGGACACATTGAGGACAATGTGTAATTTAAGTGTGGGGGGGATGCTAAAATCTTGAATCTTGCAAGTCCTAATTACAAGCCGTACACAAAACTCTATTGGAACCGCTAATCACCCCAATTTTTTTTTTCAAAAAAATAGTTTTTTACTTGTCTAGGTTTAATTTGGGAATTTCAAATTCTATAAAGGTTATATTTTTACAAATTTACAACCGATAGCGTCGTGATAAAAATAACCAACATAAGAAAATTATGAAACGACATGACAAGCTTAGTTAAAATCTGATTATATTTACTTGATCACATAAAAACCCATTCCCACAAAAGTGAGTTTTGAGACTTTATTGAGCATACAAATACATATCTTTAAACTAAATGCTCATTTTTCGTTTCTTGTGTGAATAGCCGCTTGGTTCTTACGACTCTAGAACTTGCCACGACAATACATTCCCGGTCCTTACCAACTTAAACCCGAGTAAGTAAATGATGGAGGCATTAGGACTAACCCTTTTTTATTTCTACACCATTATTTTTCTTTTTTTACCACCTACCAAAAATCCCCCTAGTTAACCCCTTTGAGCCTAAACCTTTTCATTTCTTAACCCAAAAAACAAACACCCTTTTCACCCACCAAAACCTTTTTATTTTTAACCCCTTGTTTTAGTAACAAGCTCGGTTTTTCTTATGACTTTTTCAAAAAAAAAATGTTGATGATGAAGCAAAAGAAATAAACAAGCAAGTTCATCAAAATTAACTTTCTTTGAATAATAGCTTCATCAAAATAAAAATTGCAAAAATAAAAAGTCATACGAAAACCGACGCTTTTACGCTTTTCACCCTTTTACTAACCACTAACCCAACCACCTACCTTTAACCCAAGCCTAACCCTTCACCCAAAATTCCTCTTGATATTTACAAAGGTATATAGTTAAAAACGAGGATGATTGATTGCTTTGCAAGCCTATGGTAGGAGTAAGTTCAATGCCGCTCTCGAGTGATTCACTAAAATACATCTTCGGCCGAGTGTTGAGTGATCCCCCGTGAGGTATGTGAACTTGTATATAAATAGAATTTTAAAGAGGCATGTTATGCCCTAATAAGTAATTTATCATATGAAAAAGTTTTAAATAAACCATGACGAATAGGATTGTAAATAAATAAAAATAAAAACTTAATAAAGAATATTGGAAATCCCGACACTCTATGACAAGCCCAAAAACCTTCTCTTCTACCTATTCCATTTGGAAGTGTAAAGCCACATTATAAAGAGTTTTGCTTGAGGACAAGCAAAGATTCAAGTGTGGGGGTATTTGATGTGTGCAAAATGCAACATATAAATTACATCAATTGTGGCATAAAACTAACCCTTTTTTAGTACTAATTTTGGAAAAAGTGTGTTTTTGTCTTCCTTTTGTATTTTCAGGATTAAATGAGCTCAAATTAACAAAAGAAGCAAAAAAGCTGCTAAATCTAACATAAATACAAGAAAAGGAACAAACATGGCATGCCCGACCTCCCCGACATCATCTTCCCAAGCAAAACAAGAGAACAGAAGGCTGAACATGCCCCGTGCTCAGTGAACATGGGGGCGTGCCCAAGTGCCAGCATAAAAGACAAAGCTATAGAAGCTTCTATCGCCCACCACGAGCAGTGCTCAGCGGACACGGGGCCGTGGTCAACTATAAGATTCGCAGAATCCAGGCAAATCTTGATAGTACAGATACGCTTCTGCACACGGGGGCGTGCCCAGCGGACAAGGGGGCGTGGTCAACTAATGCAGACAAACTGCAATTAATGAAGACAGAGAAGAGGATGGACACGGGGCCGTGCCCGAGCTACTGTTCAGGCTATAAATAGGGGTGCTTGGCTCATTTGCAAACCATCCCTTGGCACACCACCTCTCTCACACTTCACCCACCACCCACCACCACCATAACACCATCATCCACCACCATCATCCATTGTCCATCATAGAGTGTGTGAGTCGTCTCGGGATCCAAGATTGATCGTAAGAGTTCTTGACAATCAAAGTCCATGTTTGCCTAAGTCTCTTACATCACTTGGTGAAGACAAGTGTCTAGTGTAGTACTTTTTATTTTTAATCTTTTCACACTTTTTACTTGGTTATGTATTAATGACTTTAATAACTAGTTTCTTATGTTGAAGGTGATTCTTACTTATCGTTTGTCCGTGGTGTCTTGGCATTATTTTACTGTCTATATAAAATAAAAGATTTTCACCATTCATATCTCCACGGTCTATATGGAGGTATGTTGGCTACCTGGCCGGGGGTTAAGGGAACGGTTTGGTAAGAGTCTTGCCTTATTCAGTGTATAGATCCTGCAAGGACCTGGGTCAAATTTAGTAGGACCTCCTTCATTACCCACCGGTATTGGATGGCGGGGGTCCAAACTCTTTGATCCCCTCATATGTAAGCTACTATTAATACTTTAACCCGGCTACTTAGGACTGTATCCCTGCTGACTCAGACTACTTAGCCGAGGGTAACGTCACCTTCAAAAGAGGGGCCTACCATAATATGCATTAATAAATTAATTAATTATCTTTCAATAATCCGACCCTTTAGGATTGTATCCTTGCTGACTCAAACTACTGGGTTGAGGGTAATGTCACCTTCAAAAGAGGGCCTACTACAATAACTAAGATAATCTCTTAAAAAGTGCAAAAGTGTGGAAATAATCAAAGGTTACACTAAACACGAGTCGGAGCCAAGTGATTCATCTTGTCCATCTGTTTTTTATTTTTATTTTATTTTTCAGCATTTTAGTTAGTTTTATTTTTCTAGTTTAAAAACCTTTTTTTTTTCTAACTTTTTGATTGGATTAGACGTTGAGGATAAACTGGTACTAAAAGCTCTTGTGTCCTTGGACGACCTCGGTATCTTGCCAACACTATACTACGCTCACGATGGGTGCACTTGCCCATATGTGTGTTTGGTGTTAGTAAAATATCGTGTTTTATAAATTTAAAACTTGGCTAAAAAGTGTTGAAAAGGGCTTAAAATATACATTAAAAACTAATAACACTCACGCACATCATGCATCTCATCACATTGAGAAACCGTACCGTGGGTCCCGAGGAGGCTCCGTTATCTCCAACTGAAAAGAGCCGATCTAGCCAAACCACAGCTCCACCGACACCCCAACAAGAGACGGCTCCTCCACCAAATAAAGAGCCCACCAAGAATCCTCCGGTACCGTACCATGGTCGGTTAATTCGCCAAAAGATCGATGAGCAATTCACAAAGTTCGTAAATTTACTAAAACAATTGCATGTTAATATTCCATTTGTTGAAGTCCTAACCCAAATGCCTAAATATTCAAAATTTATGAGGGACTTCCTCACTCACAAAAGGAAAATTGAATTATTGCAATTAGTTAATTTATGCGAAGAATGCTCCGCCTTGCTACTCAACAAACTCCCGCAAAAGAAGATCGATCCTGGGAGCTTCACCATCCCTTGTTCAATTGGGGAATCACTCATTCGTAACGCACTAGCCGACCTCGGGGCTAGTATTAACCTCATGCCTGCATCAATGTTCGACCGACTCGGCCTAGGGAAAACAAGCCCTAGTAAAATGAGCATACAACTCGCTGATAGGTCAGTTAAATACCCACAAGGTGTCGCTGAAAATCTACTAGTTAAAGTTGGAGACTTTGTCTTCCCAGTCGACTTTGTCATACTAGACATGGAGGAAGATACCGAAGTACCACTCATCTTAGGGAGGCCATTCCTAGCTACAGCCCATGCAGTGGTAGACATGAATGGTGGGAAACTAACATTGAGGGTTGGGGTCAAGGAAATGAAGTTCGGAGTTCGTAAGAGAGTAGAAGACGATGACCCGGTCAATTACATGAAAGTCATAGACTCAAGTTTGGATGATGCTCTCCGACGGTGCAACATGGGATGCAAAACATCCCACTTGGGTAACATATGACTGGCTTTTGGTCTAGCCAAGGACCCTTATAAACGTGGCGCACCACGGAGGCATTCCGCGGAACTATCCTTAGTTTAGTTTAGATTAATTTTTATGCTTTCTAGTTTTGTTTTAATTTTCAGGAATAAAACACACTCGGGATGGTGAAGGATACTAAGGGAAACTTGAACCAACACCCCATGCACAAAAACAAAGCCTCCCGACAATTTTTCTTCATAACAGCAAGTTCAGCACGGGCCGTGCCCAGCCAACACGGCCTCGTGTTGAAGAGTCTGCAGAAAAACGCCCAGTTCAGGTAACTGGATACAGGGTGTGTTCGCTGAACACGCCCCCGTGCCCAGCCTTCTGTTTCTTTTTGTTGAATTCTGTTACTGGCAATCTGAACACGGGGCCGTACCCGGACACCACGGCCCATGTCCAGGTGCACAGTAACAGAAAAATTTTGTTTAAACACACCTTTTACACATTCAATCAACCTAAAAACTTATTTTTGGGACACATTGAGGACAATGTGTAATTTAAGTGTGGGGGGGGGGGGGGGGATGCTAAAACCTTGAATTTTGCAAGTCCTAATTACAAGCCTTACACAAAACTCTATTGGAACCGCTAAACACCCCAAATTTTTTCAAAAACTTTTCATTTTTTTTACTTGTCTTGGTTTAAATTGGTAATAACAAGTTTTAAAAAGGTTATATTTTTTTATAAATCTACAACCGATAGCGTCGTGATAAAAAGAACCAACATAAGAAAATTATGAAACGGCATGACAAATCTAGTTAAAATTTGATTATATATACTTAATCACATTAAAAACTCATTCCCACAAAAAGTGAGTTTTGAGCCTTTATTGAGCATACAAATACACATCTTTAAATTAAATGCTCATTTTCCGTTTCTTGTGTGAATAGCCGCTTGGTTTCTTACGACTCTAGAACTTGCCATGACGATACATTCCCGGTCCTTACCGACTTAAACCCAAGTAAGTAAATGACGGAGGTATTAGGACTAACCCTTTTTATTTCAACACCATTATTTTTTTTTCTTTACCACCTACCCAAAATCCCCCTAGTTAACCCCTTTGAGCCTAAACCTTTTTCATTTCTAAACCCAAAACAAACACCCTTTTACCCACCAAAACCCTTTTTTTATTTTAAACCCTTTATTTTAGTACAAAGCTCGGTTTTCTTGTGAGATCTTGATTATGAAAAAAATATATGATGAAGCTTAGCAATAAACAAACAAATTCATAAAAAAGAAACTTTGTTTGAAAAATGCTTCATTAGAATAAAAAGTCTCAAAAACAAAATGTTTTATGAATACCGACGCTTTCTACGCCTTTTCGCCCTTTTCTACTAACCACTAACCCAAAACCACCTACCTTTAACCCAAGCCTAACCCTTCCCCAAAGTCCTCTTGATATTTACAAAGGTGTATAGTTAAAAAGGAGGAGGATTGATTGCTTGGCAAGCATATGGTAGAAGTAAAGTTCCATGCTAGTCTCGAGTGTTTCACAAAAATACATCTTCGGCCGAGTGTTGAGTGATCCCCCGTGAGGTATGTGAACTTGTATATAAATGGAATTTTAAAGAGGCATGTTATGCCCAAATAAGTCATTTCTCTTATGTAATGTTCTAAATAAATCATAACGAATAGGATTGTAAATAACATAAAAATAAAACCTAATAAAGATCTTGGAATCCCGACACTCAAGATAAGCCCAAAACCTTCTCTTCTACCCATTCCATTTGGGTGTGTAACCCAAAAATAAAGAGTTTTGCTAGAGGACAAACAAAGATTCAAGTGTGGGGGTATTTGTTGTGTGTAAAATGCAACATATAAATTACATCAAATGAGGCATAAAACTAATCCTTTTTTAGTACTAATGTTGGAAAAAGTGTGCTTTTGTCTTCCTTTTGTATTTTCAGGGTTAAATGAGCTTAAATGAACAAAAGAAGCAAAAATGCAGCAAAAATCTAACAATAATACAAGAAAAGGAATAAACGTGGCATGCCCAACCCCTCGACAGCATCTCCCTAAGCAAAAACAAGACATCAGAAGGCTGAACACGCCTCGTGCTCAATGAACACGGGGGCGTGCCCAAGTGTCTGCAGAAAAGACAAAGTTGTAGAAGCTTCTATTTCCCAACACGGGGGCGTGGCCAGCGGACACGGGGCCGTGGTCAACGCTAAGATTCACATAATCCAGGCAAATCTTGATAGTACGGATACGCTTCTGCACACGGGGCCGTGCCCAGCGGACACGGGGGCGTGGTCAACTAATGCAGACAAACTGTAATTAATGAAGAAAGAGAAGATGGGTAGACATGGGGCCGTGCCCAGCGGGCACGGGGCCGTGTCCGGGCTTCTGTGCAGGCTATAAATAGGGGTGCTTGGCTCACTTGCAAACCATCCCTTGACAAACCACCTCTCTCACAATTCACCTACCCACCACCACCATCACAACCCACATCCACCACCATCATCCATCACCCATCATAGAGTGTGTGTAGTAGTCTCGGAATCCAAGGTTGATAGTAAGAGTTCTTGACAATCAAAGGCCATGTTTGCCTAAGTCTCTTACATCACTTGGTGAAGACAAGTATTTAGTGTAATACTTTTGTTTTTTAATCTTTTCGCACTTTTTGTTTGGTTTTGTATTAATGACTTTAATAACTAGTTTCTTATGTTGAAGGTGAAACTTCCTTATCATTTGTCCATGGTGTCTTGGCGTTATTTTACTGTCTATATAAAATAAAAGATTTACACCATTCATATCTCCACGGTCTATATGGAGATATGTTGACTACCTGGTCGGGGGTTAAAGGAATGGTTTGGTAAGCGTCTTGTCTTGTTTAGTGAATAGATCCTGCAAGGACCTGGGTCAAGTTTAGTAGGACCTCCTTCAATACCCACTGGTATTGGATGGCGGGGGTCCGAACTCCTTAATCCCCTCATATTAAACTACTATTAATACATTAACCCGGCTACTTAGGATTGTATCCCTGCAGACTCAAACTACTTAGCCGAGGGTAACGTCACCTTCAAAAGAAGGGCCTACCACATTACACATTAATAGCTTAATTAATTATCTTCCAATAATCCAACCCTTTAGGATTGTATCCTTGCTGACTCAAAATACTAGGTTGAGGGTAACGTCACCTTCAAAAGAGGGGCCTACTACTATAACTAAGATAATCTCTTAAAAAGTGCAAAAGTGCAGAAAACATCAAAGGTTACACTAAAGGCGAGTCGGATCCAAGTGATTCATCTTGTCTATCTATTTTATTTTTATTTTTATTTTCAGCATTTTTAGTTAGTTTTTATTTTCTTGTTCAAAAACCTTTTTCTAAATTTTGATTTGATTAGACGTTGTGGATAAAGCTGTACTAAAAGCTCTTGTGTCCTTGGACGACCTCGGTACCTTACCAACACTATACTACACTCGCGATGGGTGCACTTGCCCATATGTGTGTTTAGTGTTAGTAAATATCGTGTTTTATAAATTTAAAACTTGACCAAAGTGTTAAAAAGGGCTTAAATATACTAAAATATATATCACACCTAACGCACATCACAAGTCAAGGCAGAGCACCAGAAGCCTTACGGTAAACTTCAACCGTTAAACATTCCGGTGTGGAAATGGGAACATATTACAATGGATCTACTAACCAAACTACCGAGAATGAATCGAGGATTCGATGCCATTTGGGTAGTAGTAGATCGACTGACAAAAAGTGCTCACCTCCTTCCGATACGTGAGACTTATACATCTGAAAAGATGTCGGAGGTTTATACGAACGAGGTTGTGGCCCGCCACAGAGTACCGATATACATCGTGTCCGATAAGGATACCTGTTTCACTTCAAACTTTTGGCGTGATTTCCAAGAACAAATGGGGACAAAATTGTTCATTAGCACCGTGTACCATCCTCAAACGGATGGACAGAGCGAAAGAACAATTCAGACGTTGGAAGACATGCTACGGGCGTGTATCATCGACTTCGGAGGTAGTTGGGATGTTTATCTACCTTTGGTCGAATTTTCATACAATAATAGTTACCATGCTAGTATCGGTATGGCTTCGTACGAGATGCTTTACGGTAGAAAGTGCCGAACCCTGGTGTGTTGGGGTGAGGTGGGTCCACGTGAACTCGCCCATAAAGACATAGTTCAAACCACTAACGAGAAAATCGATATGGTTCGAGCTAATTTTAAAGCGGCTAAAGATCGACAGAAGTCGTATGCGGATAAAAGACGAAGACCGACCGAGTTTCAGGTTGGTGATAAAGTCATGCTTAAAGTATCTCCGTGGAAGGGGATTATCCAGTTCTGGAAAAGGGGAAAGTTAAGCCCAATGTTCATTGGGCCGTTTAAAGTCGTCAAACGGTGCCTTGAACTACCAGAGGAACTGAGCGGAATACATAGTACGTTCCATGTATTGCACCTCCGAAAATGTCTAGCCGATGAAACAGCTTACATCCACTACGACGACATTGAAGTGAATAACAGACTTAACTATGCGGTGAAGCCGATTGCAATTCTGGACCGAAAGGTTAAAAGCTTGCGAAATAAGGAAATTAACCAAGTGAGGGTCAAATGGGAACACCGTAAGGGATCGGATACTACGTGGGAGTCCGAAGAAGAAATGAGACTCCTCTACCCTACGCTATTTGGTTAGTATACAAGTTTCGGGGACGAAACCTTTTAAGGGGGTGGACTTGTAACACCCCAAAAATATAGATTTTTTTTATATAAATAAAATGTCGGTAATAGCCAAGATAAAATAACTAGGAATAATTAACCTAGTTAGTCATGAATTCTAGAAATAATAAGGAAACCTAGTTATGAAACCCTTTATAAAAACTTGAGTAAAGTTGAGGGACTAAAGTTGACAAACTGAAAAACGGTTTTAATTAAATAAAAACAAATCACCAAAACACATATTCTAGTGTGTGTTCTGGTCGTGAGAATCATAGGAGCCAAAAAGGGCTCTCTCATTTTAGCCCTAATTCATATAAATCGATCAATTCCAAGGCCAAGATCAAGATTAAGCTTAAAACCAAGCGGAAATAGTGATCACTCAAGTTAGAGGATCACAAGGTATGTCGAATTTCATCTTTTGGTTACATCTTGAATTCTTGGTGAACACTTGAAATCGAAAATTTTGCTTAAATGATTAATGTTTGAGTGAAATTATGATGAATCCATGTCTAGGAGCAAACCCTAGTCAAAAGTTTGATAAATTAGTGATAATAATTATGAAATTGATAATCACCCACTTAGGTGCTAAATGGGTTTTGTAAGATGATGAAGAAAACTAGAATTATGATCATTAATTTGGTGTTATTTGATTTCCATGAAGTAAGTCTAGGTGTTGTTATGCATACTAGACATATGAACTTGTGAATGATGTTTAAACTTGGCTAAATAACAAGTTATGAACTTGATTGTAGATGTATAAAAATTAAGCCCAGAAGGTGTTTGTTAAAATGGCTAAATGAAAGCAAAAATGTTGAAATTTCGAGTAAAACGCATATTTGAATAATATGGCGAATTATGCGAAATAGGAAGTGATAAGAGTTCTAAACATGTCGTTGGTTGAACTCTATAGGCAAGGTGATTGTATCTTCAAGCGGACAAGCCAGAGCAGACGAGCGCTTGAAGGAAAAGCTTTGAAGGTACGTAACTTGTAGTTTCATTACATTATGCAAAAACATTGGTCGTAGTTATGTTAATAATGTAGTAGTGTAATATATGTGTTTGGTATGTCATTGAAGTGACGAAACTCACTCGACAACCAAATGGATCAAAATAATGGTTAGAACATGTTTGGTATGTCATTGAAGTGATGGCTTTCACTCGACAACTAAACGGGTCAAAATGATGTTTCGAAAAGATAGAGTTTGAAGTGACTTGAATGTCACACGATAAATTGGTATAATGAGTGCGTAAGCCGAGAAACGGACATGCCAAACTTGATTTAATGAACCCTTGGATTTGGGTCAAAAGCTTAGAAACATGATTTCGTCGATTTTGTTAAAATGTGCATACTTGAATCATTGATAACAAGCATGATGCTATTGCATGCGTAAACCATGTGATGGGAGTGAAAACGCTAATATTTGACAAGCCCGGGATTGGGTAAAAAGGATTGGATATAATCATTGTTAATAAACGTGTAATATGTTGATAGATGAAACCGGTCAAAAAATCGTAAAAGGGATTTATAAGCCATTAGCTTATAAAATCAGATTTCGATGCAAACAAAGATGATAAACGGATCCGTAATTTAGTTACGGTCGCATAGGAAAAAGAATCACACAATTTGGATAAGTAGATCAAAAGTTATGTCACTTTGATGTTGGAATTTTGATTAAAACCATAGCTGGGCAAAATGCAGGTCCCAGATACGGACCTGCTGGAAAAAGGTGACCCTCGCGCCACGCAAGGTAGTAAGTTGGTCCTGGCGCCCCACACGACATACGTCGCGGCCGCGACAGATTCTGCGGAGTCTCTCGCGGCACACGAGAGACATAAAAGTAGCCAAAAACTTTATTTGTTGTTGAATTGATGATGGAACTTGTTTAAACTTGTTATTAAGCTATCAAAATGAAGTTTTGCATCGGTTTTGATTATAGGTGAACATAGTAAGCCTCCGGATGAAGATCAAGCAATGAACAAGAACCAAACACATGTCCAAATGAAGCTTCCACATTGATCTTAATTTGTTTTTGTTAAAGTGAACTATGTTAACACTTGGCACTATATTTTAAATGTTTTGAACATGTATGAATGTTGGCATGACAAAGTTTTTGTAAAGTCACACTTTTAGTATAAAATGCGTGTTTTAATGTTATATTTGTGTTAAATTAAATGGGTCTTACACTAATGTTGTTAAACAATGAAAAGATGTATGTGGAGGGACTAAAAGTGTCAACATGCATAACCTATGCCTCTGAATGACCTTTTACGGTATTAGCATTTAATAACAAGCCACATGTTGGATGTATGAAGCCGTTTATGATTTAAATCATAAGTTTGTGAATCAAAGGATTAAAAGCGTCAACATGTTTAATTATACCTCTGAGTGACCTTTTATCGAAAACGGAGCTTAACGACATTGGTTTATACTTTCGGGAATATTTATAACCTATCTTGAAGATCAAAATGCCAAATATAAAGTTTAAAATGGCTTAGAGGGGCTTATTATGTCGAAAATGAAACTATATAAAGGTTTTAAGGGACCAAGGACCAAAATTGACATTTTGTGAAACCTGGTGGTGCCCTAGCGCGACGCCACAGCCATCCCCTATCTTGTGGCGCGACGCGACCACCCATATTTCGCAGAAAGATTGTGCTAGACGCAGGTTTCTTCTCCTTGGCCACCACTCAAACCATTTTACTCACAAAATCGAAACTAGGAGCTCCGTTGTTGGTTTTTAAAACCTCTAGGACACCTGGGGTGATCTTGGAAGCACCCTAACACCTGGCATGATCCAAGGACTTGGTGTTCAACTATAAATATAGGTCATGGAGAGCCATTGTTCCTTGTACCATTCAAAAATTCACTCTCTTCTCACTTGTTCTTACTCTCTTGGAGATTCCTGGATTAAGGAGACTCCCTTTCAGTTAAAGATTCTAGCTAGGACCCTTTGTAAGTGTCCTTAGCCACTGGTTTTCATTTTATAGGCTTTTAAAAGCCGTAAGTCGAAGTTTTCGATAAACGCTTTGACTTTCGGTTTAGACCATTATGGTCTAGCCATTGTTCGGTTCGAACATGGCTACGTGATCGTAATCAGATAGGTATTAATCCCTAAAAATGGCACCTTCTAATAACCACGTTTACTTGGTCAATTGTGGGGTCAAAGTTATTAATTTAAAAAGTCAAACGGGTCAGTTTTTAAAATAATTCATAACTGATAATATAGGTGTTATAAAATATGTTTTATCACTTTAATAACTTGGTAATAATGGTTAGAACATGTGTAAACGTGTTCAACCTGACAATTCCAGGTTTAAGGTCGGTTCGCAACCGAAAGTCGCGAAGTTTGACTTCTGCTTTGACTCTCAGTTCTGACCCGAATTAGTATAGTTTCATTCTGTTTTAAGGTTCCTTTGTGACCAAATTATATTGTATTAAAACTCTCCAAGGTTATAATACATGGTCATGTAGTAATCTGAGTTATTTTGCAATGATCTGCTATTATGCTTTAATGTTGACTAAATTACCCTTTTGTTTAAAAACAAGGTTTTAATTATAAATGAGCATGCAAATACGTTATGAACTGATTAGTAAACATATTTAGCATATTTTAATGCTAACATTCTGGTCATAAACTGAGATTACTTGATTAATGTAAATCATGCTTTTAAAAGGACTAAATACCCTTTTACATGTAAAATAAGTTTTAAGCATAATTTCTTGGCAAAACTCATTACCTACTGATATAATATCATATTTAAGATTATTTGGGATGTTAAGTCAGATTACTTACTGAGTTTATGCACATGTTCTTGTATAACGTTATTAAATGACGATAATGCCCTTTTAACACTTAAAATGAGTTTTAAACATGACATGCATACAAAATCTTTTGCCAACTGATATGTTATGATAAATCACATATTTTGACTATTCAAAGCTGGTCATAACCTCAGAATTACTTAAACATCGTAATTATCGTCATTTAACGACTTTAACGCCGTTTAGGCGCATAGTATGGTTTTAAACTATATTTAGCACCGAAGACTTGTTACCTATTGATTTTATAAACCATTTTTAATATTTTTACAGTAGGTAAAACTCATGAACTTAGAATCCCAAATAAGTCCTTAAAACTATGTGTGAAATAACCAAAATGCCCCTACGGTGCATAGTTTGGTCTTAAAGCATAAACCACACATATGTTTGATATCCTACTGATATTATATCATAAATTAAATATTTTTACATAATGTTTATGACCAAAACCTCAGTTTACTTGCAAGCTCCTTTTATAAGTCATAAAATGAACAAAATGCCCTTATGTGGCTTAATTTGATTTTAAAACCTCAATGGGCATACATGTTGATATCTTACTAATATTATAACATGTTTTAAGTATAATAACATTTGGAACTTGCATATGACTCATCCGGTTACCCGTTAATGCTTATACGCGTTCAGTTCGACTTATGTGACTAGTTTGCACAAGTTAACTTAAACGGGTTTAACCTTATCATTTAAGCTTAAAATTCTAGAATGTATTTAGTTTACCCAAAATATACAAGTCTGCATACTTGTTGGGTCTAAACTACATTTTATTCGGGTCATCGCTTAATCTAGCGTATTATACCGTAATTCATTCTTTAGGCTAGCTGGTCTAAGTCTATGACTTAAATAGGACCCGCTAGCATTCTAATTGGTTAATATTACCATCATTCCAGACTAGAGCCCCCGGTAAAAGCTATCTACACATGTCTAAGTGAATTATACGGCTGAGTTGTTAATTCTTGCATTTAAAATCAAGTTATAACTCATGTAAATACTTTTAACTTATTTTCCCTTATACGGGCTTGAGATACGGTAAATTATCACTGCTTGGTCGGGTATAGGATCACTTAGCCGGATTGTGGCTATCAAATCTACATAACCCGTTTTAACCTGTTTTGTTTGATAACTTAAACATTGGGGGTTAACATGACTGTGTCCTGGATATCCTCAGCTCATTTAATTGTAAGTGGCCACGACCTATACACGGGGTGTAGGCATACACCTGACATATACAAATGCTAAATATATTTTTACCCACAAGGTTGGGGATAAATCCTTTGTGGGTTTATAAAAGCGGTGTGTCATTTAATTATGTCTCGGTTTTCTATACTGGGCCCCATATGTATTGACAAATATGTAAAACTGTGTACAAGATTAAAATTATTAATTGTCCTAAGTTATAAAAGATTTTTCGTGCCTTGTGCACCTAAACCAATTTTTGAAATACTTTCAAATGTGTCTGTTAATTGTATTTACGAGTGTAAACTGACGTATTTTCAAAAGATTAAGTGACAGGTACTAAACGCAATAGGCCGGGAGCTGCTTGGTATAAATATAGGATCTTGCAAATCCTTAGGATGCCCAAAAGTTTGATACACATCATTTTGTACCTTTATTAAACGCCTGTGCATCCTTTATACCACCATCTGTATAATTACTATTTTGAACTTTGAACATTCTGTCTTTAACAGTAATTTCATTCCAAGCCTTTCGTTGTGCTATATAGGTGTTTAATTGTCTATGATAATATCAACTACGTCACGATACTCCTCACCGGGCCCACCGGATTATGTGGAAATATCGGGGTGTGACAGTTCGAGTCTTAAATCTTATTCAATCGTCTGAAGTCTTATGGTCTTCAATTCAGTCGCCGGTGATCTTTACTAAAGCTCTACATTTGAAGTTTTTTACATCAGCTGAACGCATCTGTAAAATTTCAGTTGTGGTTGTAAATACTTCAGCCGCTTCATTACCGAATCCAACTGACTCATTCTGTTATCAGCTACACTCAACTGCTAACTGTGACATATGTGCTTGTGTAATCATTGTATAACTCCAAACAATTCAATTATCAATAAAACAATGAGTTTTGATCCCAATATTTGTTTATTTATGTTTTACATTTGCACGTTTTGATTCTTGTTCGATTTCAAACTCTTAAACACTTTCTGGAAAGTCATACACAAACTGTTACGTGAACATAACTAGTTTAACGCGACATACACTCCGGAACAGTGACATAAGCTAAACATACCCAAAATATCCTTTACATAGCTTAGAATTAAGTTTTGAAGGATTCGGTACGGCAAAAATAAGCTTATTTGGTCACAGGGGCTAAATGCGTCAAAACTTCGAAAGTATACAAATTCGTGCATATTCTGTGTTCTGACCATATCCGGACATCCAAATATTTTTGTAATCATTAAAATATTATATTTTAGTGATGGGAATGCAATGTGACACTTGTTGTGACAACCCGAATATCTAAGGTTAGCACTACTTAACGCCACATCCTTAGACGCGTGTCTTTACATTTAATTTCCCTATTTTGTGCAATTATGTGAGACTTGTTAAATTACACTCGTACACCATAAAAAAATGTTCTTATGTGTATAGATCGGGTGGTGATCCGATCGAGTCACCACTCGATAATTTGCACTAAACAAAGCTGAACTCCAAATCAATATCAATTGTTGAAACAATTTTCAAATTATTACAATTTTCATTTGCAAATGTCAGTACATATCAATTCTAATTGGGCCGCACATCATCTTGAAAACAGTTCAATTTTATGGCCGACAATGTTTATACTAATCACTATACTATTGGGCCACTTGACTTTAATGAACCAGACAATATATGACTAATCAGAACACGTGGACATGTAAGACTTTTGAGTGAAGGATAAATGAATCAGAAGTTCACGTGATGTATTAACCCAAGGCAAAACTTAAAATGTTCGTTGAACGGATTACCACTAGATCGGGTGGTTATTCATAAATGAAAGCGTTAAGTGTTGTCATGTGTGGATTAATGTGTATACGTGTTAGTTAATTCATCTAGGAAATCGATTACTATTTTCCTTGGGCCCGAATCTGTTTAACACTTACGCACATTCACATGGGCCGGAGGCCACACCTCTCTTGTATCATTCCCCACATCACTCGGAGCCCATTCCGAGTACATATACACACCCTATTACATCGGACTTATGTTTGGGCCTAGTGGAGCCCAGAGGAAGCCTAGAGTTGGGCCGGTTGTTATTATTAGCGTATATACACATGCATATGCAAGAAGATTAGGGCGTTCTCATAATTAAGCACTCTCAGAATTATTAACAAACCCTAATCGTCTCCCCTCCACCTTCTCCGTAACTCGACGGACCTTTTCCACTCTCGAAGCTTGCTCGCACACGCTCTCTACTCTCCGGTTAGTTTACTGATTCCAATTTAGCGATGTGTATTCTTGTTAATCTTGGTTGTGTAATACTTGCTAGGGTTGCCATGCTATGTATATCAAAATAAATCATGATATAGAATCTTGATTATATGTTAACATGGATACTAGTAAACCGATTTGAGTTAATAATTAGTGATAGACGAACCTGTGTATTGATCGTGACATATGTTTGGATATGATTCCGTATTTTATATGATTGATCTTGTGACGTGATTGGTTCATTGGTGAGGCGTAATTTAGTACTAGTAATTTCGTAGATACGATTGAATTAATCGTGGTGATTATGTAATTCTAAACAATTCGATGATGTCCTATACTTGCTGTAACAAGGTGATTATTTGGTACTTGGTGTTATGAAACAATGGAGGATTTTGATATAATAATTGATATTTGATGTCTGTTAGACTCGAACGGCAGGTAACAGATTGTTAAGATGATAAGGTATCTTTGCAATGTGCATGTGGATAATTAAATTGTTAGATGATAACGTGATTGTTGATAGTTTGGGCCAATGACATTGCTTGGGGAGTTTCTGTTGGGTTATGTGTGGGCCGAGGGAATTTCGTGAGTGGGTTGGGAAATATTGGGCCGAACTAAATAGGAAATAGGTTATTAAAATTATAAGTGGTGATTGGAAATTGGTTATGCTTACGTTGGGTTATAAATTGCAAATTTGGGCCTTGGGTTATTGGACCACACTTGGAGAGTGGGTTACACAAGTGAGTAGGCCGGGGAGCATATGGGCTGAGTACAACTAAACGTGCGACAACTCGGGTTGGGTCGCACGGATCACGATCTACTCGGGTAATGCACTGGGCTGTTGACTGTTGGGCCACACATGGGTGATATATGGGCTTGAATTGTATACTAGTAAATTATGTATGTATGTATGTGAATGTGTGTCGGTATGGATACTTGCTACAACTTGTTGGATAGTACGAACTATGCTTGTTATGACATACATGACGATTACATGTTTGGTTGTTTATTGCTTGAGCAATACGTGTGACTAGATACGTGAATTGTGAATTCATAAAACTGACTGCCTTTGATAACCACGATAGGAATTGATTGATTAACTGTTTAACGAGCATTTAATCTAACCGAGCAAACCAAAGGTGAGTTCATCTCTTGAGCATGTGTCCCGATGGTTGGGACAATCAGTGGGTATCCCGGGGAGGGATAAGTCTTTTGGGTAAAAACTGGAATGTTGGATAATATACTCTTCCTATCACCTTTAAAGTCCCTCCGTGTTGTTTGGTTACCTGAGAGGTAACAAGGTATTAGTTAGTAGCGCTACTTAGGTTTGGCAACCTCACCCCATACCTGGGAGGACGGGTGTTGAACTAATGACCTAGTCATGACCAATGCTTTGATAGGAGCATTCGAGAAAGGGAAAAATAATCAGAAGCCGTCTTGTATTCGGGTTATTATCAACATTACTTTTGGATTTAAATTCAATGGATTAACTAAACACTTGGTAACTAACGTTTTCATAAAACTATGAACTCACCAGCGTTGTCTGATACAATTGTTGCATGCTCGCAGGTCTTTAGATGTCTTGGAATTGGAACTTGCTGTCTGGAGTAGCTGGAGTGGTCATGGGTCGACTGGGAGGATTTATGGGATTGATTTCTTGATACTATACATTGGTTTTGGAAACAGTTTAACTATGGTTTACTGATTGATTCCGCTGAACATGTTGGGTTCTATTTAAACTTATTGTTGATACTTTTTATTAATAAGTGACGATTTCATTTAGAAACTTGTATGGGTTCAACATGATTAGTGGCTCGTTGTTGGTACGTTACACGCCTAGCAGGGGTATTCCCTAGGTGGTATTTTGGGGGTGTGACGGTTTGGTATCAGAGCCACTGGTTATAGTGAACTTAGTTTTAAAACATTTTAATAAAACCAGACTATAACCAAACAGATCCGAAATCAACCATGACACTCAGCTCCAGATTGCAAGGTTCTCATTTCTCACTTGTTGCATACATTACATGGCTAGTACACATTTGATTATGACATAGCATACAGACACACACTTGTCACTATAGTATGATTACATGAATTGCTTGCTTACATTATGATGCATTAATAGTGTGACACCCCAGGAAAACCAGTAAACGATACAACTTACCTAGCTTCCTCAGTAACCGCATGCTAAATTTCGGGACGAAATTTCTTTCAAGTTGGGGATAATGTGACAACCCGAGTTTCCAAGATTTCCACCTTCGCATTTATTGCACGTTAATTGTTTAAGTTGGTTGTTATAAGACTTGTTTGTTTCGCATCTGTGCACTTTTGTAATACGTTATATCGTATTGTGATTTACATGATATTTATGGTGTGCATTGAGTGTGTATGTAATATATTTTTTGTATATTTTAGAAATGGAACTTGTTAGGACAAACACCATGCTCATGAAAACACTTATGGACGAAAACACCATAGTGTTTTCGTTACTATTTCTTGGTGAAAAACAAATGGGCTTCGGCCCAGTAGTGACCGATTTTGATGATTAGTTATTAACCTTCACGCTTAAACTAACTAGCAAAAACCCTAATCACCTCTCACATTTTCTCTCACCCACTTTTGAAACCCAACGGCAGCACTCGAGCCTTGCACACTGATCGAAGTACTGTCTTCTCTGTTTAGGTTAGTAATCCACTATTGATATATAATTGTTTGAAATCATCATGTATTGTTTGTTGGTATCTTATATTAACTACTGCGAGGTATTATGATCTGGTGATCTGATTGTGATTGATGAATAAATGTTTAGATCGTTGTTTTCTTTATGGTGATTGTTAATCTTCGAGATAAAGTGATCGTAGATAGTCAGTGATGAATGCATAAACTAGATCTCCTGTTAAATGTTAAACACTATGATGTTGTTGGATGTTAATCCTGATAATACAGATGAGTAAATATCTAATCGAATGTTTTAGCTTCTGTTTGATCGATTGTTCGTACAAATGGTTGAATCTGATAAGTGATGATTAAGATTTGTTATTGTTACGTAACTGATCTTGATGTTGATGATATACCCAACGAAATCCCCCTCTCAACGAAATCACCTAAGGGATTTCGTTGGCCCAAGTGTTTTCGGTCAAATGAGTTTTGGCCCAAGTGTCTTCGGCCCAAAAAGGGATTTCGGCCCATAGGTGATTTCGCCACTACAGGATTTCATCGAAGTGTCCTGCATAATTTACTTTATTAGTTAGGTAACTCTGTTAGTTCAGTTAACTGATAAACAATAACTCTGTTATTTATAACTCTGTTAGTTGTAACTCTATTATATATGCAAACTCTGTTAAGCGGCTAAGCCCCTGTTAAATGGTTGAGCTATTAACTCTATTGTTTAATTAACTCTGATGGTGTATTATCCCTGTTCAGCTAAGATTGTTAACCTTGTTATGTATGTTAACTCTGTTGATACTGATTAACCCTGGTATGTATTTAACGTTGTTAAGATAACTATAAAAACTCCGTTAAGCCTGTTAAAATATGTTACTCTGATAAGCAAGATAAATGAGTTAAGGAACTTGCATGTAAATTGGAATC
>JARYGA010032037.1:0-87580 GCA_030545235.1 Helianthus tuberosus
AAAATGGTCTTTCGTGACCCAGTTTTTCAAAAAGAGATAAGTCATACTAGTTTAGATCACAACTCCTTGCCTAAGTGCACTGATTTAATATTTACATGATCGTTGTATTTCTTGACAACTAAATGATAATTTATTTCAGACTTATATTTGGATTTTATCTTATTTTGTAGCTAAACTCCTTGGTTGTCAATCTGTAACAGATTAAAGCACCACACTTGAAACTTTTTGCACAAGTGTGTATGTCGATCAAAGAAACTATAAATGAGGATAATAAGCCACACAAACATATATATATATATCTTTAATTTTATACATTGCAATAAAAAATTAAATCATTCATGAAACTATCGGTACATTGACGAATATGTTGGTTCGGTTCTGATTAAACATGAAGGAAAACATTAAAACATACCTGTTATAGCATTCAATGCAGTGGAGAATCCAGTAATGGAGTTCGACATGCTTGTCATCGTGATCTGGTTCCTCCTTAGGGTGCTGACTGATGATGGGGACTTAGAAAACCGAAAAGGGATACCGGTTAGGAGAGGAGGTCGAATTTTATGATGTTATGACTAATGGGTGTGTCTAATTGTGTAACTGAGTAACCCTTTAACCTTCACATAATTCTCCTTATATAAGCACCCAGGAGGAAACCTAATTAGTTAATAATGGGTAATATGGTCCATCAACAATTACCAACTAATTATTTAATAGGTTATATATATTTTGATCTATATTATGTAAATGATTATAATGGCTATAGATTAAATATTAATACATAATATATTTAATCTTACATTCTCCCACTTAGCCGAGTAATCATTTACTATGAGTATTAGATAAGCCTGATCAGGAGTTAACACTCATTTTAGCCTTAAACAAGTACTATAGCAGAGAAATACAGCCGTTGAATCATTATGCGACTCAGGACCCCCATTAATCATACTATAGCCTTAATTTAAAACCTAATCGTTATGATCAAAATACGCGTAAGCCCTTTGTTTGACTTGTAACTTTATTTGTCTATATGCCATTATACCGGTTGAACATATTCTAAGAGACATACAAAATCAAACTGAGGAAATTTCATTAATCATAAAACATAAGCTAGTACAATATGCTCAAATAAGGTCTTTACTAAATCCCATATTCCGAACATGTTCTTCATAAACCTTAGGAGGGAGACCTTTAGTCATCGGATCCGCAAGCATATCTTTAGTACTAATATACTCGATACTAAGATTATTTTCCTCAACTCGTTCACGTACGAACATATATTTTGTATCGAGATATAAACCAGCTCCAGTCGAACTGTTACTGTTCGAGAAACTAACAGCAGCTGAATTATCACAGTAAAGCTTCAATGGTCTAGAAATGGAATTAACGATTTTGAGTCCAGTGATCAGATTTCTAAGCAACATTCCATGACAGGTTGCGTTATAAACAGCAATGTACTCTGCCATCATTGTGGAAGTTGTGGTCAACTGTTGTTTATGACTCTTCCATGAGATAGGGCCGCCTGCTAACATAAAGATATAGCCCGAAGTGGATTTCTTGTCATCTTTGCACTTGGCAAAGTCAGAATCAGAATAGCCCACCACTTCTAAATGATCACTTCTTCTATAAGTCAGTTTATAGTCTTTCGTCCCTTGCAGATATCGAAGTACCTTCTTAGCTGCTTTCCAGTGATCTAGGCCAGGATTAGTCTGATAACGGCCTAGCATTCCAGCAATATAAGCAATATCTGGGCGAGTACAGACTTGAGCATACATCAGGCTCCCGACTACTGACGCATAAGGTATCTGGCTCATTTGCTCCTTCTCAACCTCTGTTGTCGGACACTGGAATGAACCGAAAACATCTCCCTTAACTACTGGAGCGACGGAGGGTTTGCACTGTTGCATGTTGTAACGTGTAAGGACACGATCTATGTAGGCCCTTTGGGACAATCCTAAGATCCCTTTGTGTCTATCTCGGTGAATTTTGATGCCAATGACGTAAGAAGCATCTCCAAGATCCTTCATGTCGAAGTTATGCGAGAGTAACCGCTTCGACTCATGCAACATGTCTAAACTATTACTTGCCAATAGAATATCATCTACGTAAAGGACAAGTATAGTAAAGTTGCTCCCACTCATCTTGAGGTAGGTGCATTGATCCACTTGATTCTTCATAAAACCTTGTTTCTTCATGACTTCATCAAACTTGAGGTACCACTGACGTGATGCTTGTTTTAACCCGTAAATGGATTTCTTCAACTTACAGACTAGATGATCCTCACCTTCAGGTTTAAAGCCTTCAGGTTGTTTCATGTAAACATCTTCGTCCAAATCTCCGTTAAGGAAAGCGGTTTTAACGTCCATCTGATGTAACTCCAAATCAAAATGAGCTACTAGGGCCATGACGATCCTTAATGAATCTTTACGAGAGACAGGTGAAAACGTCTCTTGATAATCAATTCCCTCTTTCTGAGTGTAGCCCTTTGCAACCAATCTCGCTTTGTAGCGTTCAACGTTCCCATTCGGATCCAGTTTTGTTTTGAATACCCATTTACATCCTACGGGTTTGGCTCCGTTGGGTAATTCTACCAAATCCCAAACGTCATTTTTCTTCATGGATTCAAGCTCTTCAATCATTGCTTTATTCCATTCAGAAGACTGATCACTGCTAATGGCTTCATTGTAAGAGATAGGATCATTTAGCTTTCCGGGATCCATTTCAGTCAGGTAGGTAACATAATCATCCCAATTAGTAGGCCTTCTTTGCCTAGATGACCTCCTGAGTGGATTATCGGGTTCAGCGTTGTCTTGGTTTTGAGCGTTTGATGTGCCTTCGTCATGACGTATAATGGGTTCTGATTGTAGAGGTGAATTTGCAGTTGGTGCAGTAGCTTCAGGTACAGTAGTTGCATTGGGTACAAGAGGAGTAATCGGAGTAATGGTAAGCGACGAGTCTCTCCCCCCCCCCCCCCCCGCGTCTTGTACTTCTTGCAATTCTTCGTAAGGGTTGGTACTGCTCCCACTGACCTTGAAATCCTCCAGGAACGCGGCACGCTTGGTTTCAACAATACGGGTGACATGGGAAGGACAATAGAAACGATAACCCTTTGAGTTCTCAGGATACCCGATAAAGAAACAGGTAACTGTTTTAGGGTCAAGTTTCCTTAGGAAAGGATTGTAAAGTTTTGCTTCAGCAATGCAGCCCCATACTTTCATATATTTAAGACTCGGTTTCCTTCCTGTCCAAAGTTCATAAGGAGTTTTAGGGACAGACTTAGAAGGAACTCTATTGAGTATATGAACAGCTGCTTTTAACGCTTCAGTCCAGAGGAATAATGGTAAATTAGTGTTGGCTAACATACTGCGCACCATGTTCATAAGGGTACGGTTTCTTCTTTCAGCGACTCCGTTCTGCTGAGGTGTACCAGGCATGGTGTATTGGTTCACAATCCCCTGGCCCTTACAAAACTCATAAAATGGACCAGGAGCTTGACCCACATCAGTATGTCTTCCATAATATTCACCGCCTCTATCTGATCTCACAACTTTAATCTGACGATCTAATTGCTTTTCAACTTCAGCCTTATAATCTTTAAAAGTTGTTAGAGATTCAGATTTCTCCTTAATAAGATACAAGTACATGTAACGAGAATAATCATCAATGAAAGTGATAAATGAAGTATGTCCTGTTATGCCAGCGATTTGGTAGGGACCACTAATGTCAGTGTGAATGAGTTCTAATAAATTAGAGCTCCTAGTGGCACCTTTCTTATTCGCTAATGTCATTTTACCTTTAAGACATTTGACACATGTTCCAAAATCAGAGAAATCAAGAGGAGGTAAGACTTCATCCTTTACAAGACGATTTAATCGTTCTTTTGAAATGTGGCCTAAACGCTGATGCCACAACATGGATGAAGTTTCTAAGTCTCGTTTCTCTTCCATCTTTGTGAGTGATTCATTAATGTTATATGACAACAAAGATTTGGAAAAGTTATCTTCTAGTTCTAATCTATAGAGACCACCATCCAGAATACCAGTACCATAAAGAACAGAATCATAGAGGATAGAGAGTTTGCGATGACCATGGGAAACAATAAAACCGTCCATGTCTAACTTTGGTCCTGATACAAGGTTCCGAGTTACCTCGGGAACATATAAGGTATCATAAAGTTTAATACATAAACCAGTTTTCATAACTAATTGTAATGTTCCAATGGCCTTCACTTCTAATTCTCGATCATCCCCAACCTTAAGTGTTCTTTGGTTTCTTTCCAGCTTCCGGATTGAAAGGAATCCCTGAGTTGAATTGGTAACATGAACCATAGAACCAGAATCAAACCACCAAGAATTAGCAGGAACACTTAAATTATAGGACTCAAGTATCATAAAATAATCGTTACCTTTCTTAGCCAGCCACTCCTTAAAGTCAGGGCATTCCTTCTGCATGTGTCCTGTCTTTTTACAGAATTTGCAGCGGATACTGCCTAAGGAGTTCTTAGAGCTGGAAGGTGCACTTGTATTAGGATTAGGATTAGGCCTTTGGACTTTTGAAGCATCCTTCCTCTGATAATTGTTCTTCCTCTTCTTAGAGTTGGAGGTAGTGAAGTTTGCAACATCAGTATGGCGATCCATCCTCATACGCTCTTCCTCCTGTACGCACATAGCGACCAGTTCACTCATCGTCCATTTGTCCTTCTGAGTGTTATAATTGATCTTGAATGCTTCAAAGGACGAAGGAAGCGAAGTGATGATAAAATGAACAAGAAAACCATCACTGATTTCCATTTCCAGCCCCTTCAGCTTATTGGCCATGTCATTCATCATCATGATGTGCTCGCGAATGCCGCTCCTCCCATCATACTTAGTTGTCACCAGCTTGAGAATAAGAGTACTAGCGTGTGCTTTAGACGTCCCCTTAAACTGCGCCTCCACATGTTCCAAGTAGGTTTTAGCATCTTCAGAATCAGGAATAGCTCCTCTGATTGCATTGCTGATGGACTGCTTCATAAACATGAGAGACATGCGGTTACACCTAGTCCACTTGTCATGAGTTAACTGCTCAGCAGCAGTACTTTGAGTGGTAAGATCCGCTGGCTTATTCTCTCTTAGAGCATAATCGAAATCCAGCTGCCCAAGAATAAGCATGAGAGCATCCTTCCATGCAACAAAGTTATCACCAGTCAAAGGTGGAATCCCGCAATTGGGCGCTGATAGTGGAAATAAGATGAGCAAGTTATGATACTAAGGAAGAAGTCCTAATGTGATCTAAGGGCACGTGAAACTAAGGCAGGCATAAATAATGACCATTTTACATTATGAAGCTGTGATATTGTCTATTACTAACATCAAATTAATAGACTTAGTTAAAAAATTCTACTTAAACGAAGACAAAACAGCTTTGGCCAGAAGTGTAATCATTTAAGCATATGTGCAAAGTGGTTGTAACAAATCAGCTTTGGCCAGAAATTGAGACAATCACTTTAGTTATGCACTTGTTGAGTATGCCATCTATGAATGAATTAAATCAGCTTTGGCCAGAAATTAAGACATTCATGCTTATGATGCACACACAACATAGCTTTCGTAATACTTGAACGACAAGTAGATGTATCAAGTCAGCTTTGGCCAGAAATGATATATCAAAAACTCATTCAAGTTAAGCTATTCTGGTTTTGTAAAACATTATCTGATTCTGATTAATTAACTAAGTAAATTACAAAACCATTTATTTAATCGCAAACCACCCGTTAGCGCGGATCGAACTGTTAAAATTTTGGTTTTGTAAAAAAAATTACAAAGCTATTCTGGTTTTGTAAAAAAAAATTTAGTTCACATTAACTGTTAAAATTTATGAACACTCATGATTTCGGATGACAGATGCGTAAGTCTAGTCATTTCGGATGATTTCGGATGATGATGCTTAGTCCGAAATTTATCCGAAATAGTCACTTCTTGATGATCCGTGATGCATTTCGGATGATTTCGGATGATAATGCTTAGTCCGAAATTCATCCGAAATGGTCAGTCCTTTTGATCATCCGTAATGCTTAGTCCGAAATGCTTACTTGCTGATCCGTAATAGGCGAACAAGTGTTCATCCGGAATGATCAGTCAGTTGCTGATCCGTAATGGGTGAACGAGTGTCCATCCGGAATGATCATCCGTAATGATCATCCGAAATGTGTTCTGCAAGTAGTTAAATCCTTAATTTTGGCAGTTAATTGTGATAAGTTTGAAATTCGAAATCTTAGGGATCATGGGATCAAATTTTCCAATTTTAATGCTGATCTAAATATATCAAAATATTTCCAAAATATTATCCGTTTATCTCATAACAGAATTTCGAAAACTTTACTAAATAAAATAGATCAAAACAATGGAAACACCCAATGATCCAAATTATATTCCAAAATAAGGGAATTTTTCGAATTTTCATTATGAACATATGATGAACCCTAATTTAAAATATTCAAACATTCATCCGAAATCTGGAATTTTATTACACTTTTAAACATATTTCTGAAACTTCAGATTTCGGAACAGTAATCACGAATGAACATGTCATCCGAGATGGAATTTCGGATGACAGAAATCGAATGGTAATGATTTCGGATGATGAAAACGAATTTTAATTATCGTTTTTAAAACCTGTTTTCCAGTTTTAATCCAGATTTACGGATAGAAAACAGAACTGACTAATCAACATATGCTCTGATACCACATGTTGGTTCGGTTCTGATTAAACATGAAGGAAAACATTAAAACATACCTGTTACAGCATTCAATGCAGTGGAGAATCCAGTAATGGAGTTCGACATGCTTGTCATCGTGATCTGGTTCCTCCTTAGGGTGCTGACTGATGATGGGGACTTAGAAAACCGAAAAGGGATATCGGTTAGGAGAGGAGGTCGAATTTTATGATGTTATGACTAATGGGTGTGTCTAATTGTGTAACTGAGTAACCCTTTAACCTCCACATAATTCTCCTTATATAAGCACCCAGGAGGAAACCTAATTAGTTAATAAGGGTAATATGGTCCATCAACAATTACCAACTAATTATTTAATAGGTTATATATATTTTGATCTATATTATGTAAATGATTATAATGGCTATAGATTAAATATTAATACATAATATATTTAATCTTACAGAATACACAATGTGTAAAATGTCAAGATCACTTCCAAAATAAGGGAAGTAAACATATCAATACGCCTCGAGGTAACTCTAAGTTCGAAAGTTTAAATAGAAATCAACAAGCATTTTTATTTCTCAAAGAAAAGAATAGTCATTGTTACACCTAACCGGTCAAGAGTTGAAAAGGTCAGAGCCCACGCATGGACCAAACTATTGATACACACAATTACATGCCAACCTAGTCACAACATACATGTTAAAGTGTTAAACCATGTAAGCATCTAATGACCTTTAACATATTAAATCACATGGTTAATTAATTACAAATCAAGTCTATAATTTTAATAAATATAATCTAAAAGCTCCATAATAGGACGCTTTTGAGAAGAAAGAATGATGGAAAGGGGATAGGGATGCTAGACATCTTTTGTAAGAACGTTTAAATCCAGGTTATATGAGAGGGAGGGTGTGTTACCGAGACGTTTTTAAGCCAGTTTGGCTACGAGAGGGGCAAACGTGGGGCAAAATTGACATGAATTTGGTTTTGAAGTCTCCTATTTTAAATACTTTATTAAACATAAATAAAGATTCTCATTGTTCCTACACTCTTTTTCACTCTACCTTTTTATATATATCTATGAATATATATAGAGATAGGGAGGAGTAGTGTGTGAATATTAACTCTCGCTATAAACTAATAAAAATTTGATTTTCATGTTAGAAAAAAGTTACTTTTTTTTTGTAAGACATTAAATTTCAAACAAAAATATCTACACAAAGGTACTTTTTTGCAACTTGTCCTGCACAAAAATTCTATAAAATCCAACAAACAATTCCTCCATATACCCTTCCCCCTCTCTTCCATCTCTTCTTCTTTTTCAGCAAACTTTGAAGCCTATTCTTCAAAGTAATTGCTCTGTTTTTATTCATATTCAAGGTTTTAAGCCTAAAATCCATTGTTCTTCATCCGGGTTTTGGTCATTTTCGTATTCATTAATGTTCAACCTCTTGTTGTTGATGTTTGAAATACATGTCTCAGATTTTAAGTGAACATTTTCACTCTGAGTTTATGATCAACGATTCCTCATATTGGCGCAGAACCCATTTAGTTCACTCGTTTTCAGTTGTGTTTCTCTACTGGTTCTATTACATCACATGATTCATACTCTGTTTTTGCTTTAGTTACAAACTACCCCTAATTAGATCCAAATCCATACAAAAACAATCATCTGTTTGAATAATAATCAAATTAAAGCTTAGTTACCATGTGGGTCATTCTCAGTTTCTTCAATTTCACTCTCTAAATCTTCAGTATTGTTCCATTACATTTCATAATTTGGTGCTCTGTTTCTGCTCTGTTTTTTGCTCTGTTTTTGCTCTGTTTTCTGCAATAATTACTTAATAAAAAACCAAATCTATCTTAGTAATAATCAAATTAAAGCGTATTTACTATCTGGGTTCTGCTTATTTTCTTCTGATTCACCCTCCAAATCATCAAGTTCGTCTTGTTTTTTCGGTATTTTGATGGCTTCTTCGAGTGGTAAAGCGACATCATCAGGTGGTTCTGATGAAGATCTTCAACGATTAATGGATCAAAGGAAGAGAAACCGAATGGTATCGAATCGGGAATCGGCTAGAAGATCAAGATTGAGGAAGCAAAAGCACCTGGACGAGTTGAAGACTCAGCTGAGTCAACTCAGGATGGAGAATAACCAGGTTATGGCTACTATTAGTGTCACCATGCAGCATTATACGAATGTGGAGGCTGAGAATTTGGTGTTGAGGGCTCAGGTGACCGAGCTGAGCCATCGGTTGGATTCGCTAAACCAGATCGAGTCGTTCATGAGTCAACCCGTTGATTCGGGTTGGGGTGGCACTGAGTTTGTTGACGAGTTTATGGGTAACTCACTGAGTTGTGTTTATGCTAACTTGCCTATTTTGGCTGCTTCAGACATGATTCCGTACTGAAAGTGTTGTAACAATGTAGTCATTGAATATTGACTTTATTTGGAAGGTAAAATGGTCTTTTTGTATGAGGTGGGGGAGGGGGTCATAAAAGTTGTGTTGGTAGATCGAGTAAATAAGCAATATATGCACAATCATTTATCGTTTAATAAAAATGTTATTTTATCTTAAGTTTTTTTTTAACAGCTAATTTCTTTAATTTCTGTCTTTTGTGGGACTTAAACCAAAGACCTTCTCATTCCTAACTTAGGTGTTTTAAAGGTTTTACCTTTGCCAATGGACATGACCACCCCGAGCATGTACACCTCGCCTCCAGATTTGACGTATCTGGAAACAAACACCACCACGACCAAACATGAATGTACTCAACATGTCTGGAGTTATGTCTAAAGTGGACCAGATCATTACAAAAGATCTACACACAATCATTACTAATAAATAGGGGCGGACCTAGGTGAAGCCTAGGGTGGGCGGGCGCACATTTTGAAAAAAAAAATTAGTGTATTTTTTAGGGAAAAAACCGGACTGCACCCTCTGAAAATATGCTTGAACCACTCATCCGCACCCCCAACAAATAATTCATGGGTCCGTCACTGCTAATAAACGATGCAACGATATGATACCCTACATGACAACGAACATCGAACAATGCTAGTCGATGCTAATGGCTGTAAATACTTCAACCACCACTTAGGTATGCAAAGAGAGAAGAGAACCATCCCTTTTTATGAAAGTAACATCATGTTGATTCGCCTCCTGTCGGGATGTGGTTAAATAATAAAGTTGCATGCATGAGGAGGCTAACAATGTTGTTTTCTTTCAGACTTCCATGCCCATGTGTAAATGTTCGAAGCTCCTACCGTTGCTTCAACAAAACACGTATATTGTATTTTGTTTCTTATAAGAATATATTTGATAGAATAATCAACGGTCCTAGTTGATCGAGTCTGAATAGATGCTTGCATAAATAGAGAATGAGACAGAGAGTTGGTTAAATTAGATGCTTATAAAAAAGCAAATTCTGCATTTTTTATACCATATTAATTAAATGAAAATGCTACGATAATATATATATATATATATATATGGTCGGGATTTAGAGAAAACGGTGAAAAGTGTGAGAAAACGGTGAGAATGCTTATGGATCGTCCGATCAAACAATCTATGGACTAGATTGGCGCGGTGGCGTTTTGTTGGGCCTTCGGATCAGGATCTGTTCGTCACGAACGTGGATGAATCGACCTCGGTTAATGTGCGGAATCCATTAAACGAGTCACAGAATCACAACAACGTATTCAACTGTTAACACCGTCTGATCTTTCTATTGAGATGATTTGAAAGTACACAAGAACCGGTAGAGAGTCAGACTTGACAGAGTCTCCTATCAGAATGAGCAAAAGTTCTAAATGACATACCCTAACCGGGTATTTATAGGCAAACTCAGGAGTCATAAGGTGCTGTCCGATCGGGTGGCAAGTGCTGTCCGATCGGATGACCATCCGATCGGGTGACACCTGTCATCCAATGGACATCACTTTTCCAGTTTAACTCCAATCCCTAAGCTGTCTTTCTACACACATACATATATTAACATACGATTACACAAAAGACATATAAAGTTCAAAATAAGACCCTATACTGACGGAAGCTACAGACGCATGAACTAACAGACTCCCCCTCGGATGTAGCTGCAGTTCCTTCCAGCATAGTCTTTAGTCTTTTCTCTTACGTCTTCGTTTTCTAGCTCTCTGTCTCCTCTTTTCGGCTTTTTCTTCTAACATTTTTCGTCTTAGAAGCCTTCCTTCCTCAATCCACCATTTCCTGTATACCGGATCACCATCACGCTTTCTGTCCCACTTGGGGATCTTGTTCTCTTCCTTTTCTATCGGCGTTTGATCCGTTGGCGGCGGTCTCATCAGCTTATACTTCCCAAGCTTTGCTGCTTTCTCTGATATGGCTTTGAACCTCTGTTCTCTCTTGTACTTCTTCAGAAACTCATCAATCTCCAAGTCTCTCCATTTAGATTTCCAATACCTGCCGGAGTTGATGTCTTGAGCAAAGCACACATCTACAATATTCTGGTACTGCAACGCTTGTTCTTTATCTCTTTTCTCGTATACAATCTTGTTGTAGAACAAGCAGTCGATGTCTTTCTTTGAACAATTTACAAGCCACATAGGATCCAAAATGCTGATCCGCCGTGATTTCCCCATGGACTTATCAAACAGTGAGATTACTGCCTCAGCTGTTGTTTCATTGTATAGCCAGCCTTCAAACAATTCATAAAAATCCTGCTCCATTGCTCTAAGAGGCATGTTCTTTAGACATCTTGGCGGCTTCACATCCAACGTAACATCCTTTTCACCATTCCCTAAGAAAGTAACAATCTTTTTAGGAAACTGAGGCTGCCAGTCTGGATATCTCGCCTTAGATTGTAACTTCACGTAATCCCAAAGATGTTGGTCATGTTGCTTAACATCCAGACCATGATAGAATTGCTTTATGTTCATCACTTGCACCAACTCATCAACGTCCCACCACGGGAGGGTTTTTATGTCTGACAGAAATTAAAAATATTGTACCCCCTGCTCCCGTCGAATGGCGTATACCTGTAGGTCTTCTAGATAGCCCCACGAAAGAATATCTCCCCACGAGATATCGTTATCATGTGTAAAATACTGAAGCGGCCTTATAAATTTTCTTTCTTTTGGCATTACTTTGAACCATTTCTTTCTTTCTTCAGCAAGATTCTCTCTGGGGATAGTTCTTGGCACACCTTCAGTAGAAATTTTCTCAACAATCTTTCTTCTGATCTCATCTTCATTTTTATCTTTGAACATTTCGGCCAATGAAGGAAACGTCTCATTAACACCAGAATAGTGAAAATTTGTTTCCTCGTCAGATGAGTCAGACGCATC
Source organism: Helianthus tuberosus (assembly GCA_030545235.1). Classification (NCBI taxonomy): domain Eukaryota; kingdom Viridiplantae; phylum Streptophyta; class Magnoliopsida; order Asterales; family Asteraceae; genus Helianthus; species Helianthus tuberosus. Next base: position 12,027 of record JARYGA010032037.1, read on the forward strand.
TTCCACAATCACATCATTGTATTGATCAGCTTCTTGGGCATATACGAACTCATATTCTTTCACTGGTGATGCAGGAATTTCATCCTCTATATCAAACTTGAATTTCCCATCATCTAATCCCAACTCCTCCAACATTTCTGCCCTAGACCTCGGTACCTCTATCTCTCCCTCATAATGAGCATTTAAGTAAATGACAGTTGGCTGAGTGAGGTATACCTGGTCAGCGTGTTGCTTTCCTGATGTAGACGCTTCTTGATGATCATCATCCTCTTGTTCATTGATTTCATCGTTCAGAAAATCTTCAATTCTTTGTTGAACATTTGGATTCACAATCAATAACCCGGTCGTACCCTGATCATCATCATCATCACCTTCAGGATAGTTGTCAATTTCAAACAAATCATCATCTAATTTTAGCAACAATACTTCTTTCGCCTTCTTTTTCTTTTGTAAAACATGAACTCGGCGAACAATATCATTGAGATCAAATGATAGAGTAAAAGACTCACCAACTAGCACGAATCCCTGGCCTTGATCAGTCTCTGCATCAACCATTTCAACATCAACTTGGTTTGAAGAACCACCTACTTCAGGTTGACTTGACGACCCAAGAATTTCTTCAGTATCAACTATCACCCTTTTTCTTCTTTAAGTTGCTTCTTGAGCCAACTCTCTTTCTCGTTCAATCCTACGCTGTTCGGCTCTTTTAACTTCAATGTTGTTGAAGGCGGCATGAACATCAATGTTTAGATGACTTTCCATGACAGTGTATAACATATTGAGTTGTTCATCTTTCCTGACTTTGTCAGCCTTCATCGCTTCCATCTCCAACTTCATCGCTTTCATTTCATTTGATGAAGCTTCATTGATTTCACTTAACAGCTGATTTAGAGTTTGATTCACCTCTTGTAGCTTCCTCATTTTCTCACCCATCTCATCATTTTCTGCTGTAAGAAGCTCAAATAGTTGTGAATTATCATGAAGACCATCTTTCAATTTCTTCAGCTTCTTTGCTTGATTTATCATAACAGTCTTTATTTCTTCATTCTCTTTCTTCAGCTCTTCAACTTGTTTCTTTAACACATCACGTTCACTTTCAGCTTTGGCTTTATCTTTCTCTAGTTCACCGACTTTCTTTTGAAGCTCTTTTATTGCCGCGCTATTAAACACATCAAAATCATCATCAAGACCCATATCATCTCTATAAACCCCAGTTGCATGTGGAAGTTCTCCAAACAAATCAGGAAAAGTATTCGTTGGTCTTGAAGACTCAGGAGCTTCAGGAATAGGTTGATCTTGTGGAGGTGGTGGTGGTGGAGGTGTAGCTGCTCTAAACCCAGTAATTTCAACATAATCATCACCAACACCAGCTTGCTTTTGCACTTCAACTTCTGGAACACTTTGAACTTCTGGCTCTTTTGGAGCTTCAACACTTTGAATCTTTTCTGCTTCATGAACCTTTGAAGTTGTAACATGTTTCTCTTTCTTTCCTTCTTGATCCTTAGGAAGTGAAGCACCACCTTTTCTTGCACGAACTCTTCTTGGAAGAACCCCTGATTGAACTGCCTTTCGCTTTGCTCTTAGCTTCTTTGTCTTTTCAGGTGGCACATATTTTGAATCTTCTTCGTCAGATCCTTTTTGCTTCTTTGTTGGCTTCTTTTTCAACTATGCCTTTCCACGACCAAGTGTTGTAGGGTCAAGCTCCGTCTCTGTTTCAGTAGACTCAGAATCAGCTTCGCTTGAATCATCACGAGCAACACCCTCAGGCTCTTTTTCCTTGACACTTTCACCTTGAGCGCTTGAAGTTTGATCCTTTTGAGTTGCAGCTGCTGTGTGCTGAAGATATTGTTCAAATGTTACTTTAGCCAAATCAACACCTTCTTGTGGTATGCTTGATGGATCTAACACTGTCTCGTCCACCAACCTTTGTTGTGGTTCTTTTGAAGGTCCTGCAAAACAAGCATTGACAAATTCATTAGAAACATATAACAATTTAAAGTTCTAACTACCTTATGACTCCCCCTTTCACTATACCCTTTACTACAATCTTCGGTGCTTGCACCTTTGGAATAGGAACTACAGGGGACGTCTTTGGCGTTCTCTTTCTCTTTCCATCTCTCACAAACCACCATCTAGTTTTCTTCTCAATCATCTGACTCATCTTTTCATCTTCATCATCAGAACTACTATTCTCATGTCTCCACCGATCATTCTCTGGAGCAATGTAGACTGGATTATTGATCTTGCAAATCATTCTCTTAACCCTTTCTTCAGTTCCTTTGGTCAATCTGGTAATAGTTTCAGATGTCATGTTCCTCAGACCTAGAATATCACCATTATCCTTCTGAATATCTTTAAACTGATCATCAATCATCATCATGATGAACCTTGGATACATGATGTATTTATTACTTCCAGCTCTTATATTTTCTAGTATGTATTCAAATATCACTTTTGAAACATTGTAAGGTCTATTCAGCACCAAACATGTGATTATGTTCATGATGTAGTCAGATGTTTCGTCGTATGCTCCCTTCCTGTGAGATAGAGCATGTACCACACAGTGAATCATGAACTTGTAAGCATGACAGAACATTGTTTTTATCATTTTTCCATTGATGTGCCCCGTGAATCCCATCCTGCACCATAATCCTTTACATAAACGTTCTGGAATAATGGTAGGATCATTATCACTGTCTCCTAGATCCAACACTCGTCTAAGATCTCCAACACCAAACTTTATTTCCAAATCCACATCTTGTCCATTCTCATCCTTCTTCCTCACTGCTGAGTATATCATCTTATCTTTCTCTTCATATCTTGCTGAGTTCCAAAATCGTCTCACATGAGATTCATACACTATGGTCTTGTCAGTTAAAGCCTTGGCAATCCTGCTTTCTCTTAAAAACTTGGCTATTTCCTCAACCACAGTTTTGTCTGTAAACATTGTATCTAGCAGACAATATATGTTATGAGACTTGTCCCAATCAGAACCTTTTCCCTGCAAAAATATTCATTGTTAAACATTTGCACAAAGTTCGAGACATAAAGATGAATGATGAAAATTTTGAAAGACTCAAAATTTTTCTAACACTGGAACAATCTCTATGTGCTAGTACTGATGATCGGATGGCTGTCCGATCGGATTGCCGTCCGATCGGATTGCCATCTTGTGCAATGACAAGTCAACAAAGTCAACTGCTTTTGAATCGGATGACCACCCGATCGGATTGCTGTCCGAACGGGTCGTCACTTGACCCTTGGCAAGTTTTGTCGTTTTATGATGAGGATCGGATGGTTGTCTGATCGGACTACTGCCCGATCGGATTGCCACACTATCCTTGACATGATTGCACAGACTTCAAGACATAGTAATGTGGATAGGATAGGATGGCTGTCCGATCGGATTGCCGCCCGATCGGATTGCCACCCGATCGGATTGCCACCTTATTCTTGACATGAATAGAGACTAAGTGTTTTGGAACGAAGTGTTACCCGATCGGAGTGTTGTCCGATCGGATTGCCAAACTTTCCAAGACACTAAGTGAACAGTGATGGCATACCTAACAATGCAATGACATAGAATAAGGTGCCATGAATCGAAGTGCCACCCGATTGGAGTGCCACCCGATCGGGTTGCCACACTATCCAAAACACTTTGACATTTAAGGGCACACATTTCAAGATATCTTACCAAACATTTAAAGTACAGACATCAATGCATCAAACACATAGAAATTTTAACACATGTTATGCATTTAATCAGGTGGTCACCCGATCGGAGTGCTGTCCGATCGGATTGCCACTCTTATTCAAGAACAGTTAAGAGCAAACATGAACATCAAAATTTTCTAAGGTAAAACATCAAATTGAACATAGATCTATGTAGAGAATTCAAGCGCGATCAAAACCCTATGTTCATCATGATCTAACTCGGCCTAATCTAGGTTTAATTTGACAAAAACAGTACCGATAGCCGACTCGTCTTATGCATCAGATCTATAAATTCTAACAAGTTATGGCATAAATCAAGATGGTAAACTTGAAGATCTAATCATTGCGAATAAAACCTCATGCTCAGATTTCATCAAAACATCATAAAATGACTTAGATCTAAGATCTTCTCTCCGAACAGTTGCTGTCAAACAAGAACAGTCAATAAACATCAAATTTTAACAGATTTGAGAATGAAATCTTTCCTTTGCCATTGAGAAGGTTGTGCAAACCAACAATCTAATGTCTTGTGCAAAGAGAATGTGTGTAAATCAAAGTCAGAAAGCAAGAGTGTGAGAGAGAATAGGGCGGGCGGTCGAACGAGTGAAAAGTTTGATTGAAGGCTTGACCACCTATTTATAGTATGACTTTGAATCAGAGTGCTGTCCGATCGAGCTGTTGCCCAAGCGGAGTGCCACCCGAGTCAAATTCACACGTTTGACTTTCAAGCTTTGAAATTTTGACTTTTTGACATTTTAATCAGATTTTATCAGTTTTAAGAAATCCACTTAAGTATCTAGGTCCAAGTTAATGACCCTAGGCACTTAATTTGTCGACCAAGTCCAAGTTAATGACCTTGGTTGACCCAAAACAAAGCAAAACTGACTTTTTATTCAATTTTCAAGAAATTTTTCTGGAAAAATTACAAGTTTCAACTTAATGAACTTGCTTTGACTTTACATTTTTCAGGTTTTATCAAGATTAGCTCCCAACCCATCTGTCCAGCTCAGAAACTTCCTGCATTTGCTTCAAAACTGCGATTCTGAAGATCAGCTTTTCACTTTGGTTTGTCGATAAAACAAAGCAGAAATATAAATTTTTTTTGGGATTTTTTAGAAAGTATCTAGACTAGAAATCTATGAAATATTTTTGGATTTTGAAAGCTAAACTGAAATAAAATAAAATGCAGTAAATGTAAACTATTTACAAACATATTTTTGGTAAGCGTGTCAGGGGATCATATCAGTTACCGACAAGTTACTAGCACCATTAAGCTTGATATCATACTAAGTATTAAACAATTCACAGTGATTGCCGATATACTGATCCAATTTAAATTTTTACACAAATTTCAATCTGTTCAGGATATGATTTAGTGAATTAATAGCTTAGCTTATACGCGTGTCCCACCTCAGAATATACTCCCGTATCCAAACTTTCTATATTCAGTCTTACAGGTGAACATGCAATAATGATATCTGTAAACGGGTAATGAGAGGCCATGAGAGCTCAGGTTCGAACTTCCGTTCAGTCAGAGAGATGATGGCTCGACTTTCGGTGTGTCCCGTTTGGGGATCTTTTCTTCAACAACACATGATTAGCATTTTTCAATGTTTCGTCATTTTTTATGCTGAGGGTTGGCTTTAAGATTAAAGCAAGTGCAGAGTATTATACGAGGACTAGGCTATTGCTTCTTCAAAATCAAAAGTCCTGGTATAATACCCCATATATTATTACGCACATAGACCTAGTATGTCAGAAACAGAAAAATCTTTCAAATGAGATTTCAGGGGTTACCTATATATCCAAGAGATGTTCCCCACATAATAAGCAAGTAACGTTTTATGTTTATATCCCGAACAAACCTACTAAATGTATAAAAACCTATCGACATATCATCAGTGAGACTGTTTAAGACTTTGATCATTACAAATCTTTAGCGTACTGTAACTGTCTAGCTGATGTACTATCATTTCCCCTTTTTACACAAACTCTTTTTCGGTTTTCTATTGTTTTTGGATTTTGAAATATCTTATGTTTTTGGGTTTTTGCATTTTTTATTGTTTTTGTATTTTCTGAAAATATTACCTATCTCCCCCTAAATACCAAAACAAGTAAAAAATCGACAAACCATTGCAGATTGCTTTTCAACATCATCTACAGTGGTACCTTCATCGACGCTAAGAATCCCATCCGCAACCGACAACAGCTTCATACCATTAAGTTTTAAAAGATATTGAAAACGAGTTTTATCAAACGCTTTGGTATGTAATTCAGCTTTTTGTTCATCGGTGTGGATTTTTTCTATTCGTACCAACTTCTTCTCGAAACAGTCTCGGATGAAGTGATGACGAATTTCAATGTGTTTCGTTTTAGCGTGATGAACAAGATTTTTTGTTATGTTTATAGCTGCCTCATTATCAACAAAAAATGGGAGAAGTAAGAAATTGCAAACCGTAGTCGCGCATCTGTTGCTGGATCCACAAGATCTGGGAGCAGCAGCTGCTAGCAGATACATACTCGGCTTCACATGTAGACAAAGCAACAGAGGTCTGCTTCTTACATTGCTAGGTGACCAATCGGGGTCTGAAAAACTGGCATCCCGCAGTTGTTGACTTAGCGTTGACTTTACAGCATCCGAAATCAGAATCAGAATATCCCTCATGAGTAAAGTCGCCATCTTTTAGATACCACAACCCCAAGCTTGGAGTTCCTTTCAGGTATCGTAGAATCCGTTTGACGATTATCATATGCGATGCTCTGGGGCTTGACTGAAACTGCGCTGCGAGGCAGGTTGGATACATGATATCGGGTCTCGAAGCTGTCAAATACATCAACGAACCCATCATGGAGCGATACATCGTTTCATCCAACTTCTCTCCGGTGAGATCATGATTTATCCCATGATTTGTCGCTAACGGGGTGGAGGTTGGAGCAGTCCCGGACATCCCAAATTTCTCTAAGATATCATGAACATACTTCGTCTGATGTATGAACGTTCCCTCGGGCAGTTGATCAACTTGGAGCCCTAAGAAGAACTTCATCTCACCCATTGATGACATTTCAAACTTCTGCTTCATTACTTTTTCAAAATCTTTGCAGAGTTCTTCATTTGTCGACCCGAAAATTATGTCATCCACGTAAATCTGAACTATCAGAAGATGTCCGTCAACTTCTTTTGTGAAGAGGGTGGCGTCTACCTTGCCTCGGATGAAGTTGTTGGCGAGCAAATGTTGCGAGAGTGTCTTGTACCAGGCTCTCGGGGCCTGATGCAAGCCGTACAACGCCTTGTCCAAGAGGTAAACTTTATCTTTGTAGATTGGGTCGGTGAAGCCCGGTGGCTGTCCGACGTATACCTCCTCTTTCACCTTGCCATAGAGAAATGCCGACTTCACATCTAGCTGATATACTTTAAATCCTTTCCAAGATGCAAATGCTAGGAAGATTCTGATCGCTTCAAGTCGAGCAACGGGAGCATTTACTTCAGTGAAATCTATACCCTCCTGCTGACTAAAACCCTGGACCACGAGTCGAGCTTTGTTGCGAACAATAACCCCTCGGTCGTCCCTTTTGCACTTAAACACCCACTTTGTGTTTATCTTCCTATGACCATCAGGCAAGTCCACCAGTTTCCATACACCCAACTTCTCAAACTGACTCAGCTCCTCCTGCATTGCGTTAACCCAGGAATCTTCAGTAAGTGCTTCCTAATACGTTCGCGGCTCAATCTGCGAAATGAAACAACTTAGTGAAAACTCTGTTTGTAAAGGAGCGACTGTAGAATAAAAACAAGTAAGGCCATGGTCAATCTGTCGTCTGGTGCAGACGCCTGATTACAGCTCTCCAATTATCAGCTCTTCTGGATGATATGAAAGAGTTCTCGGCATCACCTCGCCTGGAACATCTACCTCACCTTCCAAATTCGTAACGTTCTGATTTGCAACTTGTTCACTGACTGGTATTGTCTGATCTGAAAACTGGATTTGCTCCCCCTCAGACTCTGAATCACCACGATCGAATGTTGGTCTTTCATCAGATTCTGAATTATCATTTCCTGCCGTCTGATTATCAGGAGCTTGTTCACGTTCTGAAGATGTCGGAGTTTGCTGAACTTCATCATTCTCTCCAGCATTACTTGGACCAGCTTCATCATCGTTTGAAGTTTGTCGTTGACGACTAGAAGGTTCTGCTGGGAATCTTTCTTGTGCTACTTCATACTCATCAAAGAACTCTGGTTCTTCCTCTATATCAAATGAGTCCCACAGAGTGTCATAATTGAAGCGCCATGAGTCGGCGGGTTTTTGAGGTGGCATTGTATAACCCTGGCACTCAACATGGTATGCTTCGATGATCCGCTTATAGCTTGGAATGAAGACTCGTTTCATTGGACCTGCATATCCCACGAAGATACCTTCAATGCTCTTTGGACCAAACTTACCACAGGGTTCTAGAACTGTGCAGGGAGACCCGAACGGTTCCAAATACTTGAGGTTAGGTTTGCAGTTGTTGATCAGCTCGAAACACGTCTTGTTGAATTTCTTCATCGTAAGAACCCGGTTGAGTGTATAGCAAGCGGCTGACACTGCTTCTGCCCAGAAATTGACAGGTGACTTCGAATCAGCAAGCATCATCCTAGCCGTTTCAATCAGCGTCCTATTCTTTCTTTCTGCAACTCCATTTTGTTGTGGAGTATAAGGTGCGCTGAATTCTTGCAGTATACCTCTTTGATCACAATATTCTTCCATTTTATTGTTCTTAAACTCTGTACCGTTGTCACTTCTTATTCTTCTAATTCGAGTTCGGTACAAGTTCTCAATTTTTCTGAAAAGCGTCATCAAACTCTCGAATGTTTCATCCTTTGTGTTTAGGAACGTCACCCATGAAAATCTCGAATAGTCGTCTGTGACTACTAAGCAGTAGAGATCGCCAGTTATGCTTTTGACATTCACAGGACCAAAGAGATCCATGTGAAGTCTCTACAACGGCCTCGAGACTGAGTTCATCTTCTTTCCAGGGTGTGATTTCTTCCGTCGCTTACCTTTGACACAACTAATACACTCCCCCTCTAGATGGAAACCCTTCAAGTGAACACCGTTTACTAAGTCATTGTGCACCAGGTAGTTCATCTTGCGCAGGTGAATGTGGCCCATCTTTCGATTCCATAATTGCGACTCCTTTTCGGTGGCTCTTGACATGAAGCAGTGAGTCTGACCCGTGGTAGTAGTGGCTACGCTCATGTCCAACACGTACAGATCATCGACTCTCGGTCCTCTCATGATGACCCACTCTTCAGGTACAACAAACCCCGGCTTCAAGATCAGAGATTCTTTATCCGTAAAGTGTGTCGAATACATACGATCACAAATCTGAGAAATGCTCAGAAGATTGTTTTCCAGCTAGGCGATGTAGTTTACTCTTTCAAATGTGACAATACCATTCGATAAAGTTCCCTCACCAACTATACGACCACCTTGATTGCCTGAGAATCCCACATATCCTTCATTAAACCCTCGAACATCATACAGTAGGGTTTTCTTCCCCGTCATGTGCCGAGAAGCTCCACTATCCATAATCCAACGTGAGACGGATCTCGGAAGCTCCTGCACATATCATAAATGTTTAGTGAGATTTTGAAGCAACCCAAGCCTCTTTCGACTCAGGTAGCTTGACGTTGAGGTGAGTTTTTGTGGTGTATAATGGTGGAAAGTTCTCATCATTCATCTTAAGGCTTTCTACAGACCCAATCTCAACCTTTTTGTATAAAAAGAAATCATTTTTCGGAGGTTGACCAGATGATTGGTCTTTCTTTGCAACATACTTCTTTCCTGATGAGGTAGAAGTCTGTTTCTCAAGTTTCTCATAAAAATCCAAAGGAACATTCTTCTTCACCGATGTGGTAGAAGATGATTGTTTTTCAGACTCAGAAACCTTTGGTTTTGGAGAACTTGCTTTCTTATCATCACATTTTGGCTTCCAAGTTTGTTGAGATGAAGCAACCCGTTTGTAAAATTTATCAGTTTTAGTTATCAACTTCATTACGGGTTCAGTTTTTACTTTTGTGTTTTCATTTCTCAAAACTTTCTTCTCAACAACCATTGGAGCCTTTCCTTTTACATCGTCTTTCTTTTTCAGACGCTCGACAGCCGCAGACTTAGGCTTTGAGTTGGTGCACTTTCGTGCAATGTGTCTAACTTTGTTGCACTTAAAGCATGCACGAGTATCAACTTCCCGACTTGTGTCTTCAGTCTGAGGCTGTGAGACCTTCTCTTCAAAGAATTCTTCATTTGATTTTGAAAAAATTTCAGATTCTTGCTCGGAATGTGAACTCGAGCTTTTCACAAACACCTTTTTCTCAACAAATTTGTTGTTTTGAAAGTTCCTTCTTTGATTATTCTTACCACCCTGATAACCACCCGACCATTTGTTTTGGTTGTTGTTGTTAAATCGTGGTAGTACAACAGGTTTTTTTGTAGTAAGATTTATCTTTTTCAAAATTCAATTGCCTTTTGGAACGTTTCAAACCTTCGATCTCAAAAACATCAATCTCAACCAATTTAAACACATTTTTCAACTTGTCGACATTCACATTCTCGAGTGGAAATTCAAGATCCGAATATAACTTATCTGAGCCCGACATCTTGTACATCACAAGATTAGGTTCTTCACTTAAGTTGTTTTTGGATTCTGATTTCGGAATGTAATTATTCAAAAAACATTCTTCGTCCTCAGTTGAATCACTGTCAGATTTCCAAACATTTTCAACCACATTTTTAACAACTTCGGACTGAACACTGTCTTTATCAGATGATGAAGAGAATATGATATCCATTGTTTCTAGAAGATTAACCTCATTTGTTTCATCATTGTTAACCAACCCAGATTTTTTCTTTGAAAAATTATTCAACACTGGCGGTGGAACTTGATGATACCCTACCCCAGTTCCATCTGAAAATACATCTTCACCAGCTTTGTTCTTCCCAATGGGTTTGGGAACTATGTGTTGAAGAACAAAGCTTGCGGAGTTGTAACTGTTGAGTTTCAGATTGATTCGTTCGTTTTCAATCTTAGCTTCCTGAAATTGAAGCTTCATATTAGCAATCTCATCCAACTGTTGGTTGATTTGCTTTTCTTTCGACTGAAGGACCCCTGACAGTTGAAGATTTTCTTTGGATGTTTTACTGTTTCTCTCATCAGAATCTTTTATCGTTCCTTTTAGCTTCTCGTGATTTTCAGAAAGTTGTCGATTTTCATGAATTAACTTTTCATTTTCTTTCCTAACTCGTTCTATATCAATTTTATCTTTTTCAAGTTTCTCAGTTAATTCCTTAATTCGATCATTTGAAGCTTTTACCAGTTTATCACGACTTAAGATTTGATTTTCAATTTCTTTGACTCTTTCAGTCAGTTCTTCAGTCTTTTTAGCACTCAGATATGCATGTGTGCTACAAACCTTGCAGTTTTTCATGCAATTTTTGCAGTCACTTTCAGTTTTGGCCTTATCAGTCTTACCTGACCCATTTGTTGAATCACTAGAACTGACCTTGCTCTTTGACTCAGATCCAGACTTAGAATCTACCTCTAATTCTTTTGCTGCGAGCACTTTATCTGCCATTTTCTTCAGGTTCTCTGCAGTGAAATCTTTTGTAGTGTTGATTATTCCATCATCGACTTTCTTCTTTTTCGACTCTAATTCCTTCTCTTCAGCTTCTCTTGCCCACATTCTCTGTCTATCTTCTTCCTGTTGTGCTATTTGTTCGATGAGAGTTTCAACAAGAAGTGTTGATGGTTCAACAAGTATATTGCCCTTTGGGTCTAAGTAGCATTCCCGATCAGCATCCCATCTGTTTGCACTTTTAGCCACTTTCCAAGCTCGATAATGTCTATCTTTCATTGTTTGTGCTAACATCTTTCTATTAACATATTTCTCCTCTTCAGTACGTGTGTCTTTGAATGGAACAATTTTAGCCATGAAGGCATATCCCACAACATCTTCTTCAGGTAACAGATCACTCCATTCAAAGCCCTCATCATCGTGAATTACTGCTAAGGCTCTTGACTTTTCTTTAGGATTTTCTTCAATTTGCTTCATTCGCGGAGGTTCTGCTTTGTTTTTATGATAAATGGCCTTTTTATAATAGTCATCATGGAATGGATTGGCCATTTCATCAGAAGTTGCATTCCTGCATTCTCTTTTAAAGTGCCCATTTTGCTTGCACTTAAAACACGTAACTTTCGACTTGTCAAAACCCAGTTTTGTAGAAGGTCCACCAATGGAGTGTCTACCAGTTATTTCCATGAACCTCTGAGCCCTTCGAACAACGCTTGCCATGCACTATCTGATGTCAATCAGTTCCATTTCCTCAGGATCAATTTGATCATAGTCTTCTTTGGTAAGATTCGTGTTTCCGATTTTCCCGGCTACTAAACTTTCATAGGATTCCAAAATTGAAGCCAAGAATACCATTTGTTGTTTTGCATTTTCTTCATTAAAATTCTGGGCATTGTTCATATTTACTGCAATGTTACACTGAAACATGTTTTTTGGAACAGATTGTTGTTGTTGGCTTGGAGCGGATGAAGAAGTACCCCCGTGATATCCACTGCTTGGAGCTGGACTGCTGTTTGGTCTTTCTTCATTTACAGTGTTTGAGTTCTCAGCTAAGAATGCAGTCTTTGGTGACACAGTCTTTGGAATCATGCTTCCCCGATAGTACAGATCAACGTTTTGTTGATACGGGGTGTTATTGACTTTGTTTGTCTTTCTAATCTCAAGTTCGTGGCTTTCCAACCTCTCAATTAGCAAATCAACTGTCAAATCAGCCATCTTCACTGTGTTTCTCAACACCAACGCATAATACTGCCAATCTTTTTCGTCGGGCAGTGAATCCAACAACTTTTCGACTAATTCTTCCTCGGTAAAAGTAATCCCATGTCTTGTAAGCTCGATCTTTAAGTGACAAAACATCTCTATCATCTTCGAAACCGACTCATTCTTCATACATCCGAACAAATCAAATTCTTTCTTCAATAATTTTTTCTTGTTCTTAACAATTTCTGCTCCTCCTACACACTTCTTTTCTAATTTTTCCCACAAATCTCTTGAATCTTTGTAATCAATCAAGGAAATAATGTCATCCCTAACTGATTGATGTAGCAATGCAATACATTTCTTTTCTGCAATAAAGCTCTCTTGTTCAGTATCAATCAGATTTTCATAATCACTCCTTCCAATATTGAAACCATTCCTTAAACACTTCCAGCTCGGGTAGGCGAATGCCTTCAACCAGAACCTGCTCGCCCATCTATTATAATCTTCTATTGCCATGAGCTTAGGCGGCTTATTGTAAGTCCCATAAGCATTGTCCACGCTTAATGAGTCAGCAATGGCTTTCTTAGGATTCGGGTTTGGAGTAGTGTTGCTTGTCGTGGCATTTCCCGTGTTGCTGGTGTAAGCAAATACGTCACTAAATGGGTTTAGAAAATCGTCTCCCATTGTACAATACCTGAAACAGTTTTCAAACACTTAGTCAAATTTTTAGAAATTTCAAAAGATTCACACTGATGTACTTCAATCGGATGGTGATCCGAACGAGTAGCACAATCAGATAACAAGTGATGTTCACAAATCGGATTGCAACTCGATCGGGTGGTAATCCGATCGAGTGGTTGTCCGAACGAGTAACACCAAGTCTTTTGAAAAAACTTTGACTTTTCAACCCTTCGCCGATCGGGTGATAGTCCGATCGGGTGATAGGATGACGTAAGCAGATGAAAACAAGAACAACAATGTTGTCCGATCGGGTGGTGATCCGATCGGGTAACACTGATGACGTCAGCAAACAAATATCAAGTACTGTTCTAGGCCAACCCGTTCAGACAGCTGTCCGAACGAGTGAATGACGTCAGCAAGCATGAACAGTTTAACATGGTTTTTGATGGTTTTGATTCAGTTTTTGATGGAATTTTCTTATGAAATTTTGAAGGATTGTAATATGATTGATTGCGAATCGATTGATATCAGATTTGTCCAATTTTAACTGTAGATTCTCGTTTAATTTTAGGTTTTTCTTGATTTTAAGGTGACAAAGTGAAACCAGAACAGAGAATGAGTAGAAGGTAAGAGAATTCGTCAAATTTCCGGTGAAATTTGACTGTAATCGGCAAGAATAGCTGACATTTCGGTGAATCTACTGTCGTAATCCTCGATTCAGCCTCTTGTGGCTCTGATACCAATTGTAGGACCGGTTTTCAACTCCGAAATGATTGCGAACCGAACGTGTGACGTGCGGAATCCGTACACGAACGTGACCGAACACAAGATCGTACAATTAACGTGATTCTTATTGAACAATATGACAAATACAAGCACCGAGAATCACCTACGAACACTTTCTCTCTCTAGACTTTCTCTCTCTAAGCACCAAGCTCCAAGATCTCAAATGGCCAAAAGTCCTAATCTCTAACCCTAACTCATCTATTTATAGGCCAAGGCTTTAATGAGAAAACTCATTAATTACAATATTGCCACCTTGCCTTTCTTATCTAGATATTACAATATAAGGCTAGTTAGATCAGTTTCTTGCTACGGCTCGTATTGACGAAGGCGATAGACATTAATGCACCAACACGTTTTCGTAAATAACATCAATTTTATTACGTGGACGTGCTTCATTAAGGGTAAAAGCGTCTTTTGACTACTCCAAACAAAACGTCATCTCATGAAAATAAAACGCCAAACAAAAATCACACACCATTCTAACTAAAAACGCCATTAAATATAAAACGCCAAACTTAATTATAATAAAATCTCGCCTAAAAAAAGGCCAAAAAAATCTATATATACAATAACTCAGACCTTCAATTAAAAACACACACAAAAACCCAAATGCCATATTTAATATATACCATTCGTCTGATAAACGCCAGAAAACCCAAACATCAAATACCTTATAACCCAAAAAGTTTGTTAGAAATTCAGTTTGGTTGTCTGTAAGATTTCGCTCAATGTAATGGACAAAATCATTAAGTAAAGATGTTGTCCATTTCATTGAGTAAAATATTATTGATTTATCCTCAACTTCCATTCAATTTATAACGCCAAAACATACAAAAACATTACTGTGGTTTGTTGTCAATAAAGTTTAGCTGTATGGGGTGGATAACATTGTCAGATATATTTCTTAACTGAGGATTAACAATGTTGTCCATCACCATATAGCCACACTTTATTGATTTTAGCAAGATCAAATTTACAGTTTTAAGAGGGTTTATTTAGTGGCGTTCGTTTTCTCGGTAAAACGCCAAAAAAGACAACATTTTGGCTGAAAGGGTGTAAACTCAATAACATTTTGCTGCATGAGATGAACAAATATTATAGAAAAAGAGGCTGATTTCAGACTTTGTGTTTCCAAACGGCGACAAAAAAAACTACTTCAAAAAACAAAAATAAAAAAAAACCATACGAAAGTCGAAACAGCCAGTGAAGATGCTTCAAAAGAAGAAAGAGACTGGTGACAATGAAGATTTGGAAGATCAATATTTATTTTGTTTAATTTTCTTTTTCAGTTGATTGTTATGTAATAAAAACGCCATATCTAATAAAAACGCCAAAAAACCAAATGCTTGTCAAAACGCCAACATGCCATAAAACGCTACAAAAATTACCAAACCATAATTAAATAACTTTGGACAAGTATTATAAAAAATCAAAAAAATAAATAAAAAACAAACTTGAAAATGTAACTAGAAAGAGTAACTACAAATCAGTAATACTAAAGATAAGGAAAATTTATTATATTAGAATCTAAAACGCCAAACTTGAAAGATGGAACGTGTTACATACTTCAGAGATAAAGCTTGTCAAAAACAATAATTACAAACAGTAACTGAAAAGACGAATATTTTATTATAATAATGCACCGCCTAACTTAGGCGCCAAAAAGACATCCTATAAAATGATACGTCTCGGCAACTTCCATTTGATCAAACCAAAAAAACAAACGCCAATAATACTAAATACCACTCACTGTAAAACGCCAAAAAATAAAAAAATCAAAGATGACTAATATGCTTTCTTGGATATTCAGTATTGTTATTCGTGAAGTTTCACTGAATGAATTGTTAGCAGAGGCGAGTAACTCAGTAAGATTTTGCTGCATGAGATGGACAAAAATTCAAGAAAAAGATACTGATGCCAGTTATATGGCATTTTGTATTTTTTGTTCTTGAAGAAGGCTTGGATGAGGAGAAGAGATTAATGACACTGAAGAGTGGGATGATTATAAAGATGAAGAAAAAGAGAAAAACCCATCCCACTCGTCATAGATCTATGTCCCCAAACATCCATAAAAAAGCCACTTCAACAGACGAGCAGGTAAAATAATCAAACCGATTGGTTTGTTAAGTTTTACATAAAACGCCATATTTTTTGTGACAGTTCTTGTACTATTAAAGAAGAGAGAGACTGATGACAGTGAAGATTGTGAAGAGAGATCCGATTAGGATTTTTAATTTATTTTCTTCGCTTGTATTTTTTTTCCTGTGGCTGAAATATAATCTAACAATTGTAAAACGCCAAGATACCACAAACGCCAAAATGTATATAAAAAATAATAGAACAATGGGCCATCTTGTTTAAAACGCCTTGAAAAAACGCCATTCAGATAGATTTCCTGACCCCCTGGGTTCGAATGGCATACGATTTGAATAAATGCCATAAACGCCAAAATCTTAATACAATGAAACCACTAAAACGCCATTAATTATTGAATTTGGTTAACGCCAAAAATCTTAAACCCCAAAAATTAAAACAATATTGGGAAAAGCGGAACTGGAAAAGCAGAAGATGAAAGGACAAAAAAGCCCCACCACCCTTCTTGTCACGGCCCCCGTCCCGGTTTTACTCGGTTCAGGAGCCGCGGAACAGAAACCCGCGGTATTTATTATTTGAGTTGACAACGGAAGTTAACAGGATCTTTTAAAACTTGAAAATGCCCAATTATTTTATTTCATAATTTGGGACAAACCCCGTAATTTACAATAGAGGAATTTCACGAGGAAATTCCCTGCTTTACAAAACATGTTTATTTATTTAACTGAGCCACCACTTCAAGCTTTATTAGTGCTCTGTAGCACTTTTCCTTGATTCACAGTAGGTCACCTGAAACATGTTTTAAAAATATTTTATCAGCGGGGAAATATTGGCGAGTCACTCAAATTTGATAAAACGACACATAGCTATGAATTACAGCATAAGAGCGATTACAATGGCTAATATCTTATTTTTATCTGGCATCGTGTCACAGCCTTGTGATGATGGTCATACCACTATTGGGTCCTTTCACCCAAGTAGTGATGATTATCACTGTTAGGTTGGTGAACCTAACCGTGAGAAATTAGTAATGTGCACAATACCCCACTAGCCAGTGATTCAAGATAACCATGACTTAATCCCTGTAATTATAACTCTTGAAAATAATTTGAGATTTAGTAAAACCATTGATAAAAAGAGAATGACTCACTTTGCAAGTTTAAATGGGCAGAGTTTAGCCTACTAATTTAGCCTTGTGACCTATTTAAATGACAATGCACACGACACTAGGTCAGTAACTTAATACAACATTTACGATAAACTTCACAAAATCAAAACCCTCACGACGAATGACAAAGTATAGCCCTGATTTGGGCAGCACTTAAACATCCATCGGATCGGTTTCAATCGATCGGACATTGTATCGTAGCAGTGATCGAGTTAATACCCTGTATCTGTAGCAGCGTCTCCCTACTTGGAAATTCGAATTTGAGCAGTTTTCTTCGTGTTTTAGAAAGTTTTACGTTCACAGATGCAAAGCCCATGAACTGATCAATTTATAGCTGGAAAATGGGTTTTACGCGGCCCGCGTAAACCCACACTTGACTTTTACGCGGCCCGCGAGGGCCCCTAGTCTACGTGTAGGGCTTGTGTGTCACATGTAGGGTTGCCACGTGTGCGATACGTGGCCTGGAACGCTTATCCGGTCAACTTTAAGTTGACGCAGCCCGCGTAGGTGTTACCTTATGGTTTATGTGGCCCGCCTGAAATCCAGAAATCTTGTTTTCTTGGTTTTTCATGCACATTAGGGTTTCAGGGGTCCGAGTTTTCACTTACGAGTCGTTTTGGGGCATTTTTGCAGGTCTTTACATCCTCCCCACCTTATTTAAAATCTCGTCCTCGAGATTTATTAAAATAAGTGAGGATACTTTCGCTTCATCTCCGATTCCAGCTCCCAGGTGTATTCGGGTCCTCTTTTTGAATCCCACTTGACTTTGACTAGTACCAATCTTTTGTGTTTGAGAAACTTAATCTTTCTGTCTTCTATTTGAAGCGGTTTCTCCACGAACTTCAATTTTTCATTCACCTGTATGTCTTGAAGAGGGACTACCAGGGATTCGTCAGATAAACATTTCTTGAGGTTGGATACATGAAATACATCATGTACCCCGGCTAACTCTTCTGGTAGTTGTAAGCGATAAGCAACTGGTCCTATGCGTTGAATTACTGGGAATGGTCCTATGTATCTTGGACTCAGTTTCCTTTCTTACCGAACCGAACTACTCCTTTCCAAGGAGACACTTTCAATAGTACTTTGTCTCCAACCTGGAATTCTAATGGCTTACGTCGATTGTCTGCATAACTTTTCTGACGATCTCGAGCCGTCTTTAGTCTTTCCTTGATTTGAGTTATCTTGTCGGTGGTTTCTTGCACTATTTCAGGACCTGATAATTGACTTTCTCCTATTTCTGCCCAGCAAACTGGAGTTCTACACTTTTCGTCCTTACAGTGCTTCGAACGAGGCAGTTTCGATGCTTGAATGATAACTATTGTTATAGGAAAATTCAATTAAAGGTAAATGGTTATCCCAGTTTCCTCCAAAATCTATCACACATGCCCTGAGCATGTCTTCCAGGGTTTGGATCGTCCTTTCACTTTGTCCGTCTGTTTGAGGATGGTATGCAGTACTTAAATTTAGTCGGGTTCCCATTGCTTCCTGGAAACTAGTCCAGAAATGGGAAGTGAAACGACTATCCCTATCCGATACAATGGAGAGTGGGACTCCATGTAAGGATACTACCTCGTCTACGTATAATTTGCCTAATCTTTCCATGCTAAAGGTTTCCTTCATGGATAGAAAATGAGCTGATTTGGTTAATCGATCCACAATTACCCAAATTGCGTCGTTACCTTTTCGGGTTTTGGGTAACTTAGTAATCAAATCCATGGTTATTTGTTCCCACTTCCAAACAGGCATTTCTAATTGTTGGAGTAATCCTGAAGGTTTCTGGTGTTCTGCCTTAACTTGCGAACAGGTTAGACACTTAGATACATATCTAGCTATATCTTTTTTCATTCCTATCCACCAGAAGTTATTTCTAAAATCTTGGTACATTTTATTATTACCAGGATGCATGGTATATCTAGATTTATGGGCTTCCTCTAAAATTTTATTTCTTAATTCTCCTTGCTTAGGTACCCAAATCCTTTTCTTATGGAATCTCCAAATTCCATCACTTCCTTGCTCTAATTCCTTTATTCGTCCTTTCATTCCTTCAGCATTATCCTTGACCGCTGTTTCTTGAATGTTTTTCAATTGTTCCATTAAATCTAATTGTAGATTTAATCTAAGAGCACGAACTCGCTTTTGCTTTTCATGATACTTATGACTTAGAGCATCTGCGACTACATTTGCTTTTCCTTCGTGATATTGAATATCACAGTCATAGTCACTTAGAATTTCCATCCATCTCCTTTGCCTCATGTTCAATTCTTTTTGCCCAAATATTGTAACATCCCGAAATTTCAAAACTTTATACTAGAATTATAAAGTGTATAATAAACAAGAATAAATTAACTGGGATAAATAACCCAGTTAGTTAGAAGCCTTGTAGTAACACATGAATGAGTTAAAAAGCCAAAAATACAAACTAAATAAGAGTGGAGGGGTCTTGGTTGTCAAAATTGAAACTTTCATTACTAATAATTAGTAAAATAGGAACCAAACACTCCATTTGGAGTTCCTGGTCGATCAAAGAAACACAGGGGGCGACACCCACTCCTTCACAACCCTAAATTCTACTAAAATCTCAAATTGAAGGCTCAAATCATGTCATAATCGAAATCTGAGCATAGAATCGTGATCTCCTCGTCAAGGAGGTCATAAGGTATGTCAAATTAGGTTGTTTTGATACAACTCAAATTCTTGCATGTGATTGAAATCAAAGATTTAGCTTGATTATGTGTTGTAAAACATGAAATTGGAAGTAATATGAAGTCTAGGGACAAACCCTAGATGATTTCTTGTCAAAATCTTGCATGTTAGTTGTAAGAATCAAAATCACTATAGTGGGTGATTAGAAGGTTAGTAGAACTTGATAAACACTAGGATTAAGACTCTTGTTCTAGTGTAAACAGAAATTTGTAAGCTAATCTCTGAGATTATTGATGTTTAAATATGTGTATATTGTCTAATTGAAGTTGATTTGGGTAATAATTTCAAGTTATGAACTTGGTTTAGATCGTGTAGAAATCTGACCCGCAAGGTGTTTGATAAAACGCCCAAATGAGGGTTAAAATGTTAAAGATTGCTAAAAACGCAGATTCGCATATGTTATGAATTAATGCGTTAAAGCCTATGAAAGAGTTCTAATTTCATTACGAATTGAACTCTTCAGGTAAAGAATCCGGAACGTCAAGTGGACACGCCGGGGGGTGATACTCGCGGAAAGGGTGTGCTTTAAAGGTACGTGGCTTTAGCCCCGTTAAAATTATGTGCAAATGAATAGTTATGTTGTGTGAATGATATCATAGTGAATTGGATGCGTTTGATGCGTTGTTAAAGTGGCGAAGTACACTCGACCATCAAACGGGTCAAAGTAAAGACTTGGTATTAGTTTGGTTAGTCAATGAGGTGATGGTTTTCACTAAATAACCAAACGGGTCAAAATGATGTTTTCGATAGAATCGTGAGAATAGATACTTGAAAGTCTTATACCTTGTTAAATGCTAAATTGTACCATACCAATGATTTGGTGATATTAATCTAAGTACAAGAACCCGGGATATGGGTCAAACAATAAATGTTAAATGAAAAAGGGTTGTTTGAAACGGGATACTTGAATTCCGAAGAAACAAGTGTTAGCCCTAGAGGAATTGCAAAGCCGTGGAATTGGCGTGATTACACCAAGTATGTGAGCCCGGGAAATTGGGCAATTTATGTCTAAAAGGTTTTAGAATGAATAAGGGGTGCTATGCACTTACACTAATGGGTTGAATAATGGAAATAAGGAAATCGTGAACCAATTGTCGGTATCTCGGTTTCCGCGATGTGAAATTTACATGGTTGGATCCGTAATTTTATTACGGACTCATAGGAAAAAGAATCGGCTAAAACGGATAAGCGAGTGAAACGTTATGATCTTTACAAGTTAGAAATTAGTCAAAGGGTAATATTGCAGAGTCCACCGTAAATTACGGTGGAACCGTAATTTACGGTGGAGATTAAAACCTTACGGTGAGAAGCTCCTGATTTACGGCAGCACCAGAATCATTCCAGGTTCACCGTAACTTACGGTGACACCGTAAGTTACGGTGGAACCCAGAGAAATGTTATTTTGTTTGTTACTTTGCGTTGATAGAAATTGTTTATACGTAATGTTTTAATGTCAAAACTAATGTTTTAGTGTTTGACCCTAGGTATAAATGAAGCCTCCCGGATGGTGATCAAGTACAATGTCAAGAACCGAACACGTATTTTGAAGCTTCCGTAATAATCTGAATCTTGTCTAGACATAATCATGTTGTAAACACTTTTGTTAATCATGTTTTAGATCCCTTAAACTAGTGGTTAGTTTACTAACAAGGGTTAACTTTTAAACTTATTATGAATTATCTTGGGATGTGTTGGGTACTATCTCAAGTGTGAATGGTTTAAACACGAAAAGTTTTTGTAAACTCTGATTTTATTTAAAGTTTCTTTTAATTATTAGTTATATTCCGTCAAAATATTTAGGGTGTTACAAGTTGGTAATCAGAGCTCAAGGTTGTCAACAAGTGTTCGGTTCAAGCTTGATCAAGCATCCGGTAAGAGTTAATAGTTTAAGTAGAAATTAGAGAATATAGAAATAAATCATGAACAAATGTGCATGAAAAGAGGGTGTAAGCTCACTCAAATATAAGAAATGCATGAAACAAGAACGATTGAATCAAGTTGTGAACTTGATCGAATCAAAACAAGAATGATTGAATCAAGTTGTGAACTTGATCGAATCAAAACAAGAACGATTGAATCAAGTTGTGAACTTGATCGAATCAAAACAAGAACGATTGAATCAAGTTGTGAACTTGATCGAATCAAAACAAGAACGATTGAATCAAGTTGTGAACTTGATCGAATCAAAACAAGAACGATTGAATCATGTTGTGAACTTGACTGAATCAAAACAAGTAAAGCATGTGTTACAAATGAGATGTTTAACAATCGATGTAAACATTTCAGTTTCAAGACATCCGGTAAGAATTAATTGCTTTAATAGACTTACTAGAATACTAGAAAAAGGAAATTTGATTTGATATGCACGGGAAGTGCGTGTTTACACACTCAAACCCAGAAAAGTGCACTAAACATGAATGGTTTAAGCAAGTGGTGAACTTGGCTAGATCAAAATGAATGACGCATATGTCATAGATGAAATGTTTAACAATTAGTGTAAACATTTCAGTTTCAAGATGACGTAAAGATGGGGGGGTGTATAAATACGCTCAAACCCGGGAAAATACACTAAGTAAGAAAGGTAAGGCAAGATATACACTTGACCAAACCGAAAAAGAATAACACATTATTCATGACTGAGTGAGAATAATATAAATTTCCGTATAATAAGATGGAAACGAATGAAATAATTATTGATAAATCGTGATGGATGTTTCAGTTAAAGAAATGTCTGGAGTAACTGGAGACGAGTCGACATCTCAATTGACTGAACAAATGAAAGCTAAGATTTCCGAGACGGTCGGAAAAGCTCTAGAAAATAGTCTATCACAGTATATTGATAGATTACAAACCACAATCGTGCTGGTGGTGAACGATATGATGGTTGAATTGAAAGACAGCATACTACAAGAAATAGAAGAAAGGAGGGTGTTGGATATGAATCCAAAATCCGTAAAGAAGTCCAAGTATAATAAAGCTCCCAAGAAGGGGGTTACAAAAAGTGTGTTACATCAGTGCAGAGTTTGTAGAAAAATTCACAAGGGCACATGTGGTAAGCCAAGATATAAAAAGTCTAATTGTCCAGAGAGGCTCAGAACCAAGGACACAGCTGACACAAGGTCTGATGCCCAGAAATCAAGGACAAAGTTGTTTTATATAACAGCCACGGAGGCTAAAGCTGAACCTGATGTCGTTTCAGGTATACTCTTGTAGATTAAATTTCAGTATGAATCTTTAATTATTATGAGTGCAAATAAATCGTTGTTTTACATCGATTTATTCAACATCCTACATTTGTGTTAATGAAATTATCTATGCTTTGAGAAATAAGGAATAGGTAGTAATAAAAATTCTAATTGTTTATAAGAGGTGCTAAAACTGTACATTTCAGAGGTAAAAGTAATCTCGATAGATATTGCAACGGGAAGGAGTGCATCCACACTCGAACCCGGAAATTGCAATAATAATAAATAGCGAAGGCAAGGATATAGACTTGGCCAAACTAAATAAAATGTGTAGAAGCATTATTTACATCAACAAACGATGTGGATAAATTTCATGCAACAATAAGGAATAATAAAATTAAACGAATTAATTTTGTTACAATTACAGTTGGACCGAGGATAAGAATTAGAAATCAAGGCTTGGGTGGAAATTATCCTCAAGGAAAATCAAATAAACGATACATATTATTCGCCACTACGAATAAGGAAGTATCGTTAAATGCATACTTAGAAACTTGGGTATGGGTAACCATTCAAGTAACATATTATTAATCAAATCCTTATGAGGACCAACGATGATCACAGTGATGGAAGTGATTATATAAAAGATTAGTAAATAAATGTCATGAAGGTATTAGAATGAGAACGGGTAAACCCCAAAAGCCGTATAACCACAGTAGTGGTTTTACCAAATAAGACTTAAGAATGGGCCTTCGGGACATTAGTGAAAAGAAACAGACCTAAGGGTCGCTAACAAAAGGAAGGTGATGTTCGGATAAATACGTATAATACTTGATATTCCAAGTAAGCGCAATTCGAATAATGAAAGTGCGAAATATTGCTGAATCTATGTGTTATGAAGTAAAAGAGTATAGAAAGGAAAACGCAGATCAATAAAACCGGAACATTAAAAACATTAAGATAAAGAACCCGGTAACGAGTTGAAAGGAAATAGAGGCGTAACCCAAATAACGGCATGAGTAAAATAAACCGACGCGAAGGATACGCATAAGAAGTCATAAAGTCGGAAAGATAATTCGAAAGAAAATGAGTGCAGCCTTAGACTAAGGTCAAGGCAAAAACTAAACATGGCGTGATGTGATCACGGACACAACAGTAATATAGAATGTAATCACGTTATAGTGTGAATGACTAGATATGGTAGTATAAACATGCAAAAAGGGGCCGATGACGGCAATATTGCATACCCGAACGACGAGGTATGAGGTAAAATGGTGACCAATTAGTTTAGGCAATAAAACAAGTTGTAGCCTAAATAACACTGTGGCCTAGGTAGAGCGCTTTATAATATAAAACTAGTGTCAAGTAAGTATGGCTTACACTAGTCTTATATTTTAAAATATTCTCTATCGTATTAGTTACAAATAAGATAAATACATAGTTGAGGTATGATGTTTCGGCGTGTAGGCATACGAAACAAAATAGTTGAGCATGACAAGAAACCATGTGGAGGGTTTAAAAGGAGTTAAATCGGTAATTCGATCATTTATGACAAATGGAAAATGAACTCTTAAATGATTACCTTATAGGGTAAAACGGTAAATCGGTCACGCGTCGACCACAACTATTGGCTTTAAAAGACACTTATGAAGTAAGCCTTAATAGGCCGAAAAGTGTTAAGAAATGAATTATAAGTAAAACGACCGCACGATGTAAATCGGAGCGAGTCATATAGTCGAGATGAAAATACATGTTATCTCGCTAATAAAATCGGTCATTTAGACCAAACAGGTCAAAGGGTGAAGATACCACCTTTTGATAATAGCGACTAATGATTCTTGTCGAGTTATATGATTTCAGGAATAAACGTAGAAATGATATTTGCATCGCTATTATTTATCGAATATTATAGCAAGGCATTAAAACAGGTCAATACATTGACCCGAGCCAGGTATGTGTAATAGAGTAATTACTCATTTAGAACGTAAGGTTCAATGAGTATTAAATGAAGTCTTAGACAGACAATGGGTTACTTAAATGGGTAAACCGAATGTTTTTTAAAAAAAAAAGGGCCGTGGCGTTTTGAAAAGCATGATGACTTTTCAAACAAGATCATAACTCGAAAGAAGAATTATGGGTCAAACATGCTTTCAAAAGACCTTGTCGTAATTGAAAGACTAAAAGGGACCAAAACGCCCTTGTTAGCTAATTCGAACAAACAACCTTTAAAGATTGTTTGGAAACGAGTTTTATGATCAGGTAAATACTTAGAATAAGTATAGAAGCTGAAAGAGGTATTATATTAGTCAAATGACACTATTAGAGTTTTGCTGTAAAATAATGATTCGTGAGATAAAAATTTGGTTTATATAGATCACCACATTAAACTCACCATAAATACAGTTGTGGTGGGAGATTATAGGATAAGAAATGTGGTGATGGAATCCTAGAAGCAATTGCAAAACAAACAAATTGATCAAGTGAAGATCAAATGGGAATATAGAAAGGGTTCGGACATTACATGGGAGTCCGAAGAAGAGATGCGACGTCTCTACCCTACACTATTTGGTACGTACTTTGGTTTCGGGGACGAAACCCTTTTTAAGGGGGGTGGACTTGTAACATCCCGAAATTTCAAAACTTTATACTAGAATTATAAAGTGTATAATAAACAAGAATAAATTAACTGGGATAAATAACCCAGTTAGTTAGAAGCCTTGTAGTAACACATGAATGAGTGAAAAAGCCAAAAATACAAACTAAATAAGAGTGGAGGGGTCTTGGTTGTCAAAATTGAAACTTTCATTACTAATAATTAGTAAAATAGGAACCAAACACTCCATTTGGAGTTCCTGGTCGATCAAAGAAACACAGGGGGCGACACCCACTCCTTCACAACCCTAAATTCTACTAAAATCTCAAATTGAAGGCTCAAATCATGTCATAATCGAAATCTGAGCATAGAATCGTGATCTCCTCGTCAAGGAGGTCATAAGGTATGTCAAATTAGGTTGTTTTGATACAACTCAAATTCTTGCATGTGATTGAAATCAAAGATTTAGCTTGATTATGTGTTGTAAAACATGAAATTGGAAGTAATATGAAGTCTAGGGACAAACCCTAGATGATTTCTTGTCAAAATCTTGCATGTTAGTTGTAAGAATCAAAATCACTATAGTGGGTGATTAGAAGGTTAGTAGAACTTGATAAACACTAGGATTAAGACTCTTGTTCTAGTGTAAACAGAAATTTGTAAGCTAATCTCTGAGATTATTGATGTTTAAATATGTGTATATTGTCTAATTGAAGTTGATTTGGGTAATAATTTCAAGTTATGAACTTGGTTTAGATCGTGTAGAAATCTGACCCGCAAGGTGTTTGATAAAACGCCCAAATGAGGGTTAAAATGTTAAAGATTGCTAAAAACGCAGATTCGCATATGTTATGAATTAATGCGTTAAAGCCTATGAAAGAGTTCTAATTTCATTACGAATTGAACTCTTCAGGTAAAGAATCCGGAACGTCAAGTGGACACGCCGGGGGGTGATACTCGCGGAAAGGGTGTGCTTTAAAGGTACGTGGCTTTAGCCCCGTTAAAATTATGTGCAAATGAATAGTTATGTTGTGTGAATGATATCATAGTGAATTGGATGCGTTTGATGCGTTGTTAAAGTGGCGAAGTACACTCGACCATCAAACGGGTCAAAGTAAAGACTTGGTATTAGTTTGGTTAGTCAATGAGGTGATGGTTTTCACTAAATAACCAAACGGGTCAAAATGATGTTTTCGATAGAATCGTGAGAATAGATACTTGAAAGTCTTATACCTTGTTAAATGCTAAATTGTACCATACCAATGATTTGGTGATATTAATCTAAGTACAAGAACCCGGGATATGGGTCAAACAATAAATGTTAAATGAAAAAGGGTTGTTTGAAACGGGATACTTGAATTCCGAAGAAACAAGTGTTAGCCCTAGAGGAATTGCAAAGCCGTGGAATTGGCGTGATTACACCAAGTATGTGAGCCCGGGAAATTGGGCAATTTATGTCTAAAAGGTTTTAGAATGAATAAGGGGTGCTATGCACTTACACTAATGGGTTGAATAATGGAAATAAGGAAATCGTGAACCAATTGTCGGTATCTCGGTTTCCGCGATGTGAAATTTACATGGTTGGATCCGTAATTTTATTACGGACTCATAGGAAAAAGAATCGGCTAAAACGGATAAGCGAGTGAAACGTTATGATCTTTACAAGTTAGAAATTAGTCAAAGGGTAATATTGCAGAGTCCACCGTAAATTACGGTGGAACCGTAATTTACGGTGGAGATTAAAACCTTACGGTGAGAAGCTCCTGATTTACGGCAGCACCAGAATCATTCCAGGTTCACCGTAACTTACGGTGACACCGTAAGTTACGGTGGAACCCAGAGAAATGTTATTTTGTTTGTTACTTTGCGTTGATAGAAATTGTTTATACGTAATGTTTTAATGTCAAAACTAATGTTTTAGTGTTTGACCCTAGGTATAAATGAAGCCTCCCGGATGGTGATCAAGTACAATGTCAAGAACCGAACACGTATTTTGAAGCTTCCGTAATAATCTGAATCTTGTCTAGACATAATCATGTTGTAAACACTTTTGTTAATCATGTTTTAGATCCCTTAAACTAGTGGTTAGTTTACTAACAAGGGTTAACTTTTAAACTTATTATGAATTATCTTGGGATGTGTTGGGTACTATCTCAAGTGTGAATGGTTTAAACACGAAAAGTTTTTGTAAACTCTGATTTTATTTAAAGTTTCTTTTAATTATTAGTTATATTCCGTCAAAATATTTAGGGTGTTACAAGTATGTATTTTAAACTCTTATGATCTGTATAGACAGTAAACTTACTTCCGTACAGATAATGTCTCCAAATCTTAAGGGCAAAAATTATGGCTCCTAATTCTAAGTCATGTGTCGTATAGTTTTCCTCGTGCTTCTTCAATTGCCTTGAGGTGTACGCAATTACCTTCATGCGTTGCATTAGCGCACATCCTAATCCTAGCTTAGAAGCATCACAATAAACTTCAAAATCTTCTGTCCCTTCTGGTAAGGCAAGAATTGGGGCGTTTGTTAACTTTTGCTTTAAAATCTTAAAAACCTCTTCTTGCCTAGATCCCCATTCAAACTTCACTGCTTTACAGGTTAGTTTAGTTAATGGCATGGCTATTTTGGAAAAATCCTTAATAAATCGTCTATAGTATCTGGCCAATCCTAGAAAACTTCTAACTTCCATAGCTGATTGCGGGACCTTCCATTTGGTGATCGCTTCTATTTTGGAGGGATCTACGTGAATGCCTTCGTGATTCACCATGTGTCCTAAAAATTGTACCTCCTGTAGCCAAAATTCACACTTTGAGAATTTGGCGTAAAGCTTTTCCTTTCTTAACAAAGTTAAGAGTGCTCTTAAATGTTCACAATGCTCGTCCTGACTTTTGGAATAAATAAGTATATCGTCGATGAAGACAATTACAAATTTCTCCAAGTACGGTTTACAGATCCTATTCATCATGTCCATAAATGCTGCAGGAGCATTTGTTAATCCAAATGGCATGACTGTAAACTCGTAGTGACCATACCTAGTTCTGAAAGCGGTTTTAGGTATGTCTTCTTCTTGTACTTTCAACTGATGGTATTCGGAGTGTAAGTCTATTTTAGAAAAGTACCTAGCTCCTTGCAATTGATCAAAAAGATCATCAATCCTAGGTTATGGGTATCGATTCTTAATTGTAACCTTATTCAATTCCCTGTAATCGATACAAATTCGCATCGAACCATCTTTCTTTTTCACAAACAACACGGGCGCTCCCCAAGGGGATGAACTAGGTTGTATAAATCCTTTGCTTAACAATTCATCTAACTGCTTTTTCAGTTCTAACATTTCGGTGGGTGCTAACCGATAAGGTGCCTTGGCTATCGGTGTAGTTCCAGGAATTAGATGAATTCTAAATTCTACTTCCCTATCGGTTGGTAATCCAGGTAGTTCTTCTGGGAATACATCCGGGTATTCTGATACTACTGGAATTTCCTTAAGTTCCTTACCTTTAGTGTTAATGATTACCGAAATCATATACACTATTCCTTGTTTTCTTGAATAACTGACCATTTTCATTACTGAAATGAATTTCAGTGGCTTACGTGGCTTATCTCCTGTAATCATTACTACTTCTCCTGTGGGTGTACGAATTTCTATGGAATTCTTATCACAGAGAATTCGAGCATGGTTGGCTACTAACCAATCCATTCCCAACACAACATCGAATCCGGCTAAATCCATAGGTAACAGGTTTGTAGAAAATTTATGGCCTAAGAGTTCTATCTTTTCTTCTCGCAAGACGTTATCTATGTTAACAGAATTCCCATCTGCCGTTTCTACCGTAAAAATTTGTCTAAGGTTGGTTAAGGGTAGGTTAAGAGCTTGGCAGAATGAAGTATTTATAAAACTTTGGTTTGGACCAGAGTCAAATAATACTTTTGCATAAACGTCATGAACTAGGAACGTACCAGCTATCACATCTTGGATGAGTTCTGCTTCTTGGGTAGTCAACTGGAACGCTCTTGCATTCTTTTTGGTAGTTCCTTCTGCAGGCTTGGCTTTGTAGTCTGGTCTAAAATGTCCAGCTTCTCCACAGTTGAAGCAGATTGTTGATTTCTTCCTTTTGCAATCTTCTTCTTGATGCCCCGGAATTTTGCAGAAATTGCAATACCCTTTGCATCTTCCAAAATGCTTTCTTTTACAGGTATTGCAAAATGGAGCAGTAGAAGATTGCCCGGTTCCCTTTTTCTTGAAATTATTACTATTACCCACACGGAATCCTTGGGTAATCTTTTGGGCCACTTCCTTTTTCCGATTTTCTTCTCTTGTGCGTACCAGCCCATCGGTTAAGGTGTTGGCTAACTCCACAACATCGTCAATTGTGCGAGGTCTCGCAGCCTTAACGATATCGCGAATCTTGCTAATCAAACCCCAAATATAGCGAGAAATAAGTACCGGTTCTGGTGAAGCCAGGGTAGGTACAATTCTAGCATACTCGAAAAATGTCGAAGTATACCCTCGACAATCAACATCCACCATTCGGTGGTTTAGGAACTTATTTGTCATTTGTTCCTTTTCATATTCGGGACAAAATTTTCTTTCTACTAGTCTTTTAAATTCTTCCCAATTCATGGCATAAGCCACATCGCTTCCCTTGGCTTGTAATACCGTGTTCCACCATTCTAGTGCCCCTTCTTTAAAAAGATGCGACGCGTACATGACCTTGTCTTCCTCGGCACATTTACTTATTTTAATTACTGCTTCGGTTTTCTCTAACCAACGCAGTGCTGCAGTTGCCCCTTCATTGCCTGCAAATTCGATTGGTTTACAGGCAAGAAATTCCTTGTAAGTGCAACCAGGCGTTGCAGCTTTCATTTTCTTAAGGAATGGGGCTTGCATTACATCATCATTATTATTGTTACCGCCTCCATTTACACTATTACTGAAGTTGTCATCACGAGTACGTTTGCTGAGAGTAGGCGGCGGAGGTTCAACTGGATTTTGGGCAGCAGCAAGGATTGCTGGAACAGCATTGGCTATTCCTTGAGCAACAATATTTTCTATATCTTGTTTTTTAAGAAAGTGATCTTCATTGTTTTGCTCGGATTGGTTAACCTCGTTAACTAATTCATTACCAGCGTATTCCATCTGGTAATTAATATATATAAGTTATTAGCACAAAATAAATAACAATTAAACATAATAAAACAATCGCACATAATCACTTCAACACGTATAGCCAAAATTGTCGACTTTGCGACTTCCATATTTTTATATATTTTAGTATGCATCCGTACACACCAAATATATTACAAAAGTTTTATTTTAAGTTATTTTACATGATTATATTTTTATTGATATTTATTATTATTTCATTATTATTAAACACGTAACCACACCACCACATACGATCCCGTCAGCTGGCACTTTAGAAACGACGTTCCCTCTCGTCGTATTTCTATGATATCCTCTCCCCCACTTCCCGGATTCTATTTCCTGCGTCCACCAGCTCCTCGCCATAGTGGCGGAGTTCAGCCAAGTTTTCTGTGCTCATAGGTGGGTTTAGTGCAGGCTCGGGGTCAAACTGGGGGAAAAAGGTGTTAGGGTTATGTAGGATCGTTGTGCGACCTGAATGAGTCGTTCAGAAGAGTTTTAGATCCGAATCAAAGGCGGAATCAATGAAACAGACACTCAATTCAATTATAATGTCTGTTGTATTGATATAATAGTCTTACAGCACCTGTAGACAATTCGGCAGCACTTCGTTGCCGAATCACAAGATCTAATTCCGTTTCAAATGACACACCATGCTCCTCTATATATAGACCTGCTAATTCCGTTTGAAATGACCAAGTGTCATTTCAAGCAAAATTAACAAAGTTAATTTCGTTTGAAATGGCTCTTGGCTGTTTCAAGCGAAATTACCAACAAACACCTAAACCCTAGTTTCTAGCATCCCGAGCACTGGTTATCCTATCCTATTACATGACTCGATACAAGACGAAGTCCACAGACATAGTGCACTAACAGACTCCCCCTTGGATGTTGACGAAGTCTTCAGTGTCGAGTCTTTATCATGACACATCTTCAGTCTTGATCAGTCTTCATGCTCTTTCCAAATTGTCTAACACTGTAAGCATCCATCAATCTTTCTTCGTTGATCAGTTTTTATCTTTGAATGTCGTACCAGAATCTGTCTCTGGCTCTAACATTAACAGCTTCTTCAGGCTCCCCATTTCATCAAGCTTCCGTGCTTTAGGGATCGACACCTTGCTTTCAGGTTAACAACTCCCCCTTGCTTTGAGCTCGTCTTCAGACTCCCCCTTAGACTCAGCTGTCGGGATCGTAGTCTGGAATCTCATCTGCAATCACTCAGACATGTTGGTGCATTACATCTGTCGACTTCGTCTTATATCGAGTCTCGGACTGATAGTTTGAAGAGGTCAAGTTTGAAGATGTCAAGTTTGAAGAGGTCTAGTTTGAGAGTGTCCTGCTAGTTTGAGAGGGTCACGGTTTGAAGGGGTGACAGTTTGAAGCATGACATGCCACCTTCAAACAGGAGGGTCTCTCCCTATAAATAGGCTTCAAACTTTCATTCATTTGTAACTTTCCGGCTAGAGCAACGAAGTGCTGCTGAAGTGTTGTCAGGTTGTAAAACAGTGAGAAATCAATATTACAACAGTTTAAAGTGTATTGCTAGCTGAATTGAACTTAGTTTCTTTGTTTCCGCCTCTGAAACTGAGATAAACTCTTCTGATTGACTCATTCGGGTCTGAAAACGATCCTACAAGTGGTATCAGAGCTCAGGAGGAAGAGTTCTTACCGATTTCAGCTCGATTTCATAAAAAATTCTGTTTCTACTCCATTCTTCACGTTTTTTTTCAAAATTTAACGAGATTTTTCGGATAAAATGAACTGATTTTTGCTCATAACAAGCGAAATTATGTTTTAATCAATCTGTAAAAGTTTCAGGCTTAAATTCAAAGTAAAACTCAATCAATTTTATAAAAGTTTGAAGGTGTGTCTAGTTTACATGAACAGGAACTTTAAACTCAGATCTATGGCGATTTAGTGGACGTTTTTTATTGATAAACACATCATTGTGATCGGAATTCAGTGTAGTATAATCCTTGAACATATCAGACTTTAATTCATCCGAAAACTTGATAAAATTGGACTGAAAACTGCATCCAGTTTGAACGAAGCCTGTTCCTTCCCGTTTGAGGAATGCATCCCGTTTGAACTGAAGTTTGAAACTGACCTGACCGTTTGAAATCAGCACCCTACTGTTTGAAACTGGCCTGACTGTTTGAAAGTTACACCTTACCGTTTGAAAATGCACATGACAGTTTGAAATTTGCCATCGTGACCGTTTGAAACTGTCCATCTCGTTTGAAGCTAGTCATCCAGTTTGAAAGTGATTCAGTGTTTCACGTGATTGTACATCGAGTTGTGTATAACATTTTACGAGGTGTCAGTAATTGGAAAAGGAAGTCACGAGTTTGTGTGTCAGTCGCATGTGAATTGGGATCACAAACTTGATAAAGTGTCTCGGTTCTACAAGTGAAAAAGAATTCACATGTTTGTGCATTGAATTGTGTGATTCTTTAAAAGAATGTTGTCGGTTTGCATGTATTGTTGCCAGCTTTAGTGAATCATTAATCGAGGATATCAGTCTGTCACATGTTGTTTTTGTTCAAGGTTGCATGTGATTATCATAAAGGAGTGTCAACCACTTTCATAGTGATGTATGAGAGAGTTGTCGGCTATTTTTTGACAAAGTTTGCATGTGATTTTGTGGTTCAAGAATTGCAATAGTATTGTCCAATCAAAGATCATTTGTTGTTGGGACAAGATATCACGTGAGGTTTGCATGTGAATACCTTTAAGAGAATCTCGAGATATAAGTTCAGCTCATATATTATATGAAATTCAAACAAAAAAACCCTAGAAGACCCGTTTGAAGCCGCAAGCGCCGCTCCAGCAGATCCGTTCAGATCCGGTCATATCCGGTCAAGATCCAGCATATCTCGATCATCTCCTCCAGCAGATCCGCTCAGATCCGGTCATCTTCTTCTTTCCGTTCAAGATCCAGCATATCTCGAAACACTCTGTTTCTTCATCAGTTCAAGACCCAGATCTTGATACCTCATTCATCTCCTCCACTCCTGCCAATCTTAATGTTTTCATCCACCATTTCAAAACCTTAGGGATGGGCGATTGCCGACCTCCTCCCAAAGCCATCCCCGATCATATTCAACGTCGAATTACCAAGTTCTTTGTGACGAATCTTCCTGATAAATGCAGCGGTAATGATTTGGCTCAGTTTGTACGTGAGTTTGGCCAGATTTTCGATCTTTACATTGCGAGAAAAAGAGACAAAAGAGGTAATCGTTTTGGTTTTATTTCTATGTTGGATGTTAAAGATAAAGAGGATTTACTTAAAAGTCTACGTAAGATTCGTATGGGAGACTGTCTTTTATGGTTTAGCCTGGCTCGTTTTGTACTAGAAGAAGGTGAGATTAGGAATGATAACGACACTGGTCAAAACAAGTCCAACGTTCATGGCCCGGCATATAATGTTGCACGTGATAATGGAGAAGCTAAGAATCCTATATGGAATGCAGGTGGTTTGTCGTTTAGAGATAAGCTTCTGGGTCTTAAGCCGCAGAATTCTGCCAAAACGATCCGGATTCCGGATCATATTAATGCTTTTTCAGGCGTGCAGGGGATAGCAATTATAGCGCGTATGGTTGATTTAGATGCTCTCAAGAAGGTTAAAAAGATCATGCACGAGTTATGTCCGTCGTATAGTAAGATTCAATATGTGGGAGGCCTTGATGTGCTCGTTACTTTTGAAAAACAAGAAACTGCATTGGCTGTACAACAAGAGGCCCGGTTGTTAACAGAGTGTTTTTCAAGGGTTGATTTCTGGCAGGGTCAAGTAGTGGGATTCGAACGAATCGCATGGATTAAAGTACAAGGTATTCCTCTTAATTTACTATCGAATGAAGTTATTGATTCGGTGGCCAATCTTTTTGGGAAGGTATTGCATAAAGCAAAGAGGTCAGAATCCGATAACGATTTATCTCTCGAACACATCGGGATCTTGACTGGGGAGGGGAAGAGAATTTCAGAGGAGGTAGTGTTGCACTGGAAGGATAGGAAATTCTGTGTCTGGGTAATGGAAGAATTGGGAGATTGGGTGCCTGAGCTAATTGATGAACTTAGTCAACAGTCTAAGAGTCTAGAGAATCGAGATCATGTTCAGAAAGTAAATGATAATCTGGAGGAGGTTTCCATTAATTCGGGTGAGTCGGTTCAGGAAGGTAACGTAATTTCGGTTCACGAGGGTTCCGGTGAGGAATCAGTCGGCAACGGTCGGTCAGCTGCTAATCAAGGGGATTGTATACCGGGTCCCACTGGTGAAAAAGACACGGAAAATAACTCTCCATTATGTCAAGAGCCTTTAATTAAAGAAGGTGGCAATCATGGGGAATTTATTCCGGGTCCCAATTTTGAATTTGAAAATAATTTGGGTGGAGAAGGTGATTGTATTACCGACTCACACAACGTCACTAAACGAAAGAAAATTAAAAAGTGGGTGGACATGGGACGGCCAAGCAATTACTCTTCTAGTGGCTCACACAAACTTCAAGGAAAGAAGGCTAGGACAAATGACCCATTTGGGTTGAACGATCTTTTGGGATTGGAAGATGACGACGATGACAACAGTGAAACAGAAGAATCTTTGGACCTTAATGCCCCTCCTGGGGGTGATAATGGGACATCGACAGACGATCATCATAATGGGGTTGAGGAGGAGGTAAATGCTACGATAGCCTTGGGTGAATTGCTTGGCGTCCGGTTGACCAATTTCAAGGGTAAGGTGAGAGATACAATTGTTAAGGAATGTTTACAGCGGGATAAAGCTTGATTGTGATATCGGTTGTTTTTAGTAGTTTTTATGGTAGTTTGTTAGTCAGTTTGGGTGTAGAGGTTCGTGCTCGTTCGTGTGGTTTCGTTTTAGGTCTAGCTTTCTTGTTGTTCGGTTGTCTGCTGTATCCCGTTCGGTTTGCTGGTTTGGTGGTTTTCCTTTGCGGTCCTTGTTTTGAGGTCTCGCGCGTGTTTTAATGAAGTTTACTTTTCAAAAAAAAAAAAAAGTTCAGCTCATATATTAGGTCCAATCAAACTATGTTTTCGGTTTAGTGGGTTTAGTGGGTTTATCATAGTGGAGTTTGCGGCTCAATCTGATTAGTGGTTAGGTTGGTCAAATAGTTTTTCTTTGAGAAACATAAGTGTTCATGTGATATGTATTTTGATCTGATCATAGGTGTCCGACCCATGTGATTGGTTCATATCATCGGCCCAATCATGATTAAATCAATTAGAAATTAAAGTGTTGAGTGTCCATTAAATCACAGCCAAATCAGATTGATTTGTATATCAGCCCAATCATTTCGGATTGCTTGTTCGGCCCTATCACAGTTTGAATTTGATCCGGGTCAAAGCTGTCCGCACAGTGTGTCAACTTTCTGTCCGAACAGAATATTCACCAGTTCGAGTACCAGTCTTATCCTGTTAATTGATAAATCTTTAAACTGATTGTGTTTTTTGTTTGTTTTGTTGTCAGGTATTTCACGAGGTGAACCAGTTTGTTTGAAAGCTAGTTTGAGAAATTCTTCGATATTGAATCATGAGTGAAGATTTTTACAACGCATTCGCAACATCTCCGACTACTCCGGGTGACATTGCTAAGAACATGAACATGGAGAATGAAACCAGAACAATGCAAAAACCCCCGAAGCTTATGGGAATTGAAGATTATCATGGGTGGAAGAAACGGTTTGAGAATTGGGTTCAGGCGAATCATCTAAAAGCTTGGGAGAGCATCGAAACTGAATATGAGAGGCCAAAGAATTCAGCGGGAGTCGATAAAATCATTTCAGAATTCACGGAGCAAGAAAGAGAGAGTTACAAAGGAGAAAAGATGATGATAAATTTGTTACAACAAGCTGTTAAAGAAGATATATTTGTGTTGCTTCAACATGATGAAAACGCTTATTCTATTTGGGAAGCTCTTGGAAAGAAATTTGAGGGAAGTACTGAAATGCTACAAAGTAAAGCAGCTTTGTTGAAAAAGGAATTTGAACTATTTACGTGCATGCCTGGTGAAACAACAAAGAGTCTTATTGAAAGATACTGTCATCTTGTACGCACTATGTCACAGTTGAAGATTACAAAAACTCCAGCAGAATGGGTTGAAAAGCTTGCTGATGCGTTACCGCAACAGGAATGGGGTACATATCTGATGATATTGAAGAATTCCGGACAGTTTAAAAAGTTATCGATTGCACAGTTTATAGAGAAGTTGGAGGCACAGGATCTGGAGCAGCAGAAAATTGCTAGAATGAACAGTTCTACTCATCAACAAGATATTAAATTGTACTATAAAGGAAATGTTCAAACTGCTGAAGCAAGTCCAAAGATACAAACTGCATTTAGTGCTGGAAATCAATCTACACCAAGCAGTCAAGGATCAGTCAACACAAGTGGGTTCTCAATGGTGAATCCTCCAAGTGTTCAAAGTGCATCTGCTGGAAATGGGCATTCAATTCAGTGTAATGTAGCTCTACATCTTCAAAATGGTCAAAATTATTCTGAAGAAGTTGTAAAGCATCATATGGGATTATTGGTAACTGCATTAGAGTCTTATGAAGGGTTGATTGCCGGAAGAATTGGTAATCCGATGCTCACAAAGGAAGATTATGATCAAATCGATGCAGAGGAGCTGGAACTGATGGATATTAAATGGGCCTTAGCTAGTGTTTTGAGGAGAGCAGAAAAGTTTAGATTGGTTACAGGAAGAAATGATTTCTTGGATGCAAACCTTTCTAATCTAGGATTTGATAAATCTAAAGTTGTCTGTTTTCGTTGCAGGGAGAAATGCCACTTTAAAAGAGAGTGCAAGAATCAGGAGCCGAGAGGAGCAAAGGAATCGTCTGGGAAAGATGATTATTATAGGAAATCCATTTATCAGCAAATCACTCATCAACCGCATCAACAAAAAGAAGTTCAAACGGCACATGGAAGAATGATCGAGGATACAAACAAGAAGGCTTACTATGGCATCATGGATCAAGATGACGAGAAAGTGGCTGATGGTTTTAGCTGGGACAAGTACATTCCAGCTGATCCAAATGTTAAAGCTTTTATTGCTCAGATTGTGCAAAAGCCAGAGTTGATGAAGGAGTGGATGTATATGATGTCGGATAATGAGGAGAGTCAAGATGGAAAATCTGTTTCATCTGAAAACAGTTCATCAGAAACAAGTGATAGTGATGAAGAGATGGAACAGATAAATTTGGGAAAAACTCATTTATCTTCTGACACTTTTGAATTTTATTTTGCAGAAAAACTGAAGAAATTGAAAGAAAGGAAAGCTGCAAAAGAAATGAAAGAGGTCAAAGTGATTGAGAAGATTGTGGAAGTTGAAAAAATAGTGGAAGTTGAGAAGATTGTGGAGATAGAAAAGATCGTTGAAATCACAAAACCCTGTCTTAGATGTTTAGAGTCTTGTAAACAATGTATAGAAAAAGATGAGAGGTTTAGTGAGTTAGAAAAGTTGAAAGAAAAGTTGTTGTTTGATGTAAAAAATTTGAAACAGTCATATGATGTATTGAACAGAACTGTGAATAGTCTGGAAAAGACTAACTCTGAAAGAGAGAAAGCTTTGAAGATGTTGAATGCTACCATGATGACAAAGCAGAAAGAGATCAACTTGTACATAGAAGAATGTGCAAAGTGGAAGAAAGAGTTGGATAGTGAAGCAACTGAGAATGAAAGAATCAGAAGATTACTGCAAAGCTACAAAGGTTGTGACTACATAATTGATAGAGTTTATCCAACAGTTGAAGGATTTGAAGCGTTTAAAAGTGAAGAAATAAAGCCAAAGAAGAAAAAGGATACTGGTAAGAAACAGGGTGTCTGTTATAATAAGTGTCCGCCTCCGATTTGGGAAGGGTATTCGTCTAGAAAACCAAATGAGGAGGAATTAAAAAAGGCAGTTAATATAAAGTTGGAGTCCGAGATAACCGATGTTTTACCGGATAATATTGACATAACGTTCACAGCGTCCGACACAGATCATGAGTCAGAACTGATAAAACGAGTGGTCGATCAGGTGTTGGATAAGGATGAGGAGTCAGAGTCAAAGTCCGAATCCCAAAGTTCATGTCAGTCAGTCAGGAGTTCGAGTTCGTCTGTCAAGAGTTCAAAGTCGTCAGGAAAACGGGTGTATAGTAAAGAATTTTTGTTGTCAAAATCTAATTTGAATGACGAAACATTTGAAGTTGCATATACTTTAAATGATTCTGACAAATTATATTTTGATAAAGAGTTTCCAATAAGAGGTGTCAAAACTGATTTGATAAAAAAGGTTTTCAAACTAACAGAAATTAATATTTCTGAAATAAAAGATGAAAATCTTAATGTAAAACCTAAACCTTACACCTCAAGAGTACAACAACGTTTGAACAAGAAAAAGGGTTACAATTCTGGTTCTGGTTTTCAAAAGAAACCAAACCACAATCGTAGCTACAAAAAGAAAGGACTTGGTTTTATTCCACCTGAAAATTATAAAAATGAAAAATATGTTCGAGATTTTAAATCAAAAATGACATATGTTGCAGGAACTAGCCATGAAGAAGAAGCAAAGAGCTCCTTCTGGAAACAGTCAAACCAGGAGTTTCTTGCTGAAAAGATGAAGAATTGAGCTTATCAAAGGAAAGAAACAAGAACCTGTTACAGATGCAATGAAGTTGGTCACATTGCATGGAATTGTCCAAAAGCTACTCAAACAAAACAGGAAGTTTCTTCAAAACTTAAAGAAAAGATTGTTGATGTTGAACCTCCAACCGAAAGATTCAAAGTTTTCAAAAATTCAACATATGAAGTTGGAGAGTGTTCGAAAAGGTTTTATAAGAAGAGGGGAAATCTCGACAATCAAGTTTGGATTGTTAAGAAATCAGAGGTAAAATCTGGCGATGAATCTGATTCCACAAAGTCAGAGGAGCCACAGGTTGAGGTAAAAAGAGAAAACTCAGTGCCTCTAATGGATGATGTTCATTTTCCACCATTGAGAGCTGAGAATTTTAAATCAAAGGTTGGAAAGGTTGAGATTTCAAATCAATTTTATTCTGAAAAGAATGAATTTGATGTTGAAAAAGCTTTTAATGGGAATGTAAAGAAAATTTTCGGAAAGATGGTCGATGGGAAGGTTAAAGGAGTTAAAGATTTTTACGCTACAAAGAAGGCAACTTATACTCCAACTGAATCTGAATTGAAAACACCCAAGGCTGGTCAGGCTTGGGTGGATATTTTCTTTCATTGAAAAACCTGACTTGCCGGAGATCCCAAGTTTGTAATCGTGGATCAGGAATCGGCATCTTTCTTAAAAATTGATTGTGTAAATGAATCTTAAAGTTTGTTAAATTTTACAGATTGTGAATTGCCGGAGCTTCCAGGTTGGTAAGTGTGAAGCAGGAATCGGCATTTTGATTGGTAAAACGGTTTGTGTAGATGATTTATTCCTACATGAGATTAAATGTTTTGGATATACTTACAAGTGGTAAGAGGATGATTCTGACAAAGTGATTACTCAAGGTCATTAGTTTGAACTTGATGTAATCCACATACAAGTGATTGAATGGACAATATGATGAACAAAACCCCTAACCTACAAGTGGTAAAATTAACAAAACTTATTTTCTGGAAAAATCATTTTGGTTAAAACAAACTTAAGTGTTTTGAAATCATAATGAGAAAATAGTTTTGTGAAAGGGGGAGTTCTGAATGTTTATGCCAAGTGGATGGCGATTTGAAACGATTTGATATCAGATGTCAATTTACTTGTATAGTTTGTTTTCAAATTTCCTTTAATGTGTTTGCATTTTAGGGGGAGTAAAAATTTCAGAAAATCCAAAAACATTTGAAAATTTGAAAAAGACAAAAACATGATAAAATTCAAAAATGAGTTTCGTTGTGAATAGAGGAAATGATAGTACATCAGTGGACTGTCACAACATGCTAAAGAAATGTAAAGTTATAATGTGATAAACAATCTCACTGTGGATATGCCAGTAGGTTTTTGCACATTTAGTAGATTGTGACGAGATATAAACCTAAATTTCAAACTTGCTTATATTGTGGGGAAACATCTCTCGGATATATGGGTAACCCCCGAAATCTCGTTTGAAAGATTCCTTTTTCTGATATACTAGGTCTTTATACTCAGTGATATCTGGGGTATTATTCCTGGACTTCTGCTGAATGGAAGTTCTGACCTAGTCCTCGAATAATACTTTCCGCAATGCTTGAAACATAGCATCACCCTCAGCATATATGATAAGACAATAAAATTGCTTAGCAATGCTGTTGTAAAAAAGATCCTCTAAAGGGGACACACCCAAAAGTTGAGTCATGATCTCTCTGCTGAACGGTAGTTCTGACCTGAGCTCTCATGATTCTTCATAATTTATTAAACCCTACAGATATCATTTGTGTCATAATTACCTGTAAGACTGAATATCGGGATCTGGATACGGGAGTATATTCTGAGGTGGGACACGCGATTGAGTTTAAGTTTCTAAGACATTAATTCGTATCTCGAAACAGTTGAACTTTGTGTGAAAATTTAAGTGGATCAGTATACTGACAATCTAAGTGAATCGTTTAGAACTTAAAATGAAATGAAGCTTAACGGTGTTGGTGATTTGTCTCAAAAACTGATATGATCCTCTTACACAAACTCACAAAAATATTGTCTGTAAATATTTCTTTACTTCATTTCTTAATATTTCAAAATCCATAAAGATTTTCAGTGTGTTTTAGCAAAATTTTTGAAAAATTCAAAAAGATTTTCGACAACTGATGTTGAAGAGCTGATTTTCAAAATTCCAAGTGCTAGACATGATGAACAAATGGTTTGGGAGAATGTGTTTTGAAACGAAAAATGATTAATTTTTGCAAATGGTTCATCAGAATTTATCATTGATAAATCATTCTGATTTAATTTGAGAAGAGAATTTGGATTGATAAATTTGTTAAATGTTAAATTTGTGAAATTTATTTCTGGGTTAAGAATGTGCAGGTGTAGCCAGGTTTCGGTCTTGAACCTGAAGATAGAGTGCCAGGTTCCAATACCTGAGGACTATGTGATTTCAACAAGCCAGACTGCGATCCCAGCATATTGAAAGGGGGAGTCTGAAGACATCCAGGTAGAGATTGATCGTGAGGAGTCTGTTGATGCTGAAGAGAAAAAGGAGATAAAGATTTGAGGATTCTTACAACGTCAGACACTTCAAAGAGTTCGAGAGGACTGATAAAGACTGAAGATGCGAAGACTCGACACTTAAGACTCGTCAACATCTGAGGGGGAGTCTGTTGGTGCATTACATCTGTCGACTTCGTCTTATATCGAGTCTCGGACTGATAGTTTGAAGAGGTCAAGTTTGAAGATGTCAAGTTTGAAGAGGTCTAGTTTGAGAGTGTCCTGCTAGTTTGAGAGGGTCACGGTTTGAAGGGGTGACAGTTTGAAGCATGACATGCCACCTTCAAACAGGAGGGTCTCTCCCTATAAATAGGCTTCAAACTTTCATTCATTTGTAACTTTCCGGCTAGAGCAACGAAGTGCTGCCGAAGTGTTGTCAGGTTGTAAAACAGTGTGAAATAAATATTACAACAGTTTAAAGTGTATTGCTAGCTGAATTGAACTTAGTTTCTTTGTTTCCGCCTCTGAAACTGAGATAAACTCTTCTGATTGACTCATTCGGGTCTGAAAACGATCCTACAAGACATTTATAAGTATAGATATTTTAAACTTCCAATTATCCAGAAATAGTGACCTGACTCATTCAAACTTTCTAAATTAATACTTTTTAACAAATTTCAGGATCAAAAACTGACTCTATTTCGTAGATTTTAACAATATAAGCATCCAAATCCCTCACAGTTAATCATCCAAGTCCAATTGAATGACCTTGGAGATATCACAAATTGTTTTTGATTTTTTATGTTAAAAAGTTCAAGTTTCAAATTAATGAACTTGTTCATTTTTCAGAAACACAATCAGCATACTTAGATTTTGAAACTCAGCATCCAGACATCAGTTGTCGAAAATAAAGCAGAATCAAAATCTTTTTGTATTTTTCTAAAACATAAAGCAGTAAAGAAATATATACAAAAATATTTACAGACAATATTTTTGTTTGAGTGTGTGTCAGAGGATCATATCAGATTTGGACAAGTCACAAGTACCGTTGAGCTTAGTTACACATTAAGAATTAAACAATTCACTTAGATTGTCGATATACTGATCCACTTAAATTTTCACACAAATTTCAACTGATTCAGGATACGAATTAGGTGTATTAAGAACTTAAACTCATTCATGTGTCCCACTTCTTGAATATACTCCCGTATCCAGATCCCAATATTCAGTCTTACAGGTGAGTATACCTAGATGATATCTGTAAAGGGTTAAATGCGAAGGCCGTGAGAGCTCAGGTCAGAATTTCCGTTCAGCAGATAGATGACGGTTTTGACTTTTGGTATGTTCCCTTTAGAGAATCTTTTCTTCAACAGCACATGATTAGCATTTTGCAATGTTTCATCATTTTTTGTACTGAGGGCGGCGCTATATTTCAAGCAAGCAGAAAGTATTATACGGGGACTAGGCCATTGCTTCCGCATTATCAGAAGTCCCGGAATAATACCCCAGATATCACTAAGCATAAAGACCTAGTATCTCAGAAAGAGGGGTCCTTCAAACGAGATTTCAGGGGTTACCTATATATCCAAGTAGTGTTCCCCACGAAATAAGCAAGTTTGAATTTATGTTTATATCCCGAAAAAGTTTACTAAATGTATAAAAACCTATCGGCATATCATCAGTGAGACTGTTTAACGCTAGTTAATCATTACATTTCTTTAGCATACTGTAACTGTCTACTGATGTACTATCATTTCCTCTTTTTACACAAAAACTCAATTTTTGAATTTTATCATGTTTTTTACTTTTTCAAATTTTCAAATGTTTTTGTATTTTCTGACAATAATACTCCCCCTAAAATGCAAAATCATCTAAAGAAAATTTGACAAACCGATACTGAGAGCTTTGTCTCGCCATCCATTTTCTGCTTCTTATGTACTGATTCACAGAAAATATAACATGTAAAGCAACAATTACCCCCATGATTTACAACACATAGATATTTTACAGTTTGAAAACCATTTTTCAATCTTGTGAAAATAATCATGTTTGTTTAGCCGTGAGGGTTTCGGCGTATTCAATCAACATATTTTTGAATTTTTGAATATTTGACAAATTTAAAAACAAACATATTTTTGGTTTTTAAAATTTTCAATTTTTTGGTTTTTGAAATATTGTTTATTTATATACAGAAAACAAACAAACTCCTTGTTTCAACCAAACCAGGGTTCAGCAGCCTCCTCTTCCCGTTGTGCCAGGCTGCTCCAAATTTCATTTTCACAATCTTCAGTTT
Source organism: Helianthus tuberosus (assembly GCA_030545235.1). NCBI lineage: Eukaryota > Viridiplantae > Streptophyta > Magnoliopsida > Asterales > Asteraceae > Helianthus > Helianthus tuberosus. The sequence continues at coordinate 56,316 of JARYGA010032037.1, forward strand.
TCTTGAGCACCTGCACATTCAACTTAAATCAATTACTTGAACAATTTAGCCCAAGTCTGTTAGACCTTAGGCATTTCAACACAATATGCTTCATTCAACTTCGGAAAATCTTTGTCATTCTGAACAAAGACTTTTTCAACTTTGACTTCAACGTTTTCATCTTTTACCGAAGTCATTTGTTTCTTAACATTCCATGTTTGACCTTTAGGAGTACCTCGTTTGTAAAAATGTGACTCTTTTTGAACATTTTGATTTTGAACAACAACTTTAGGTTTCCAAAACTCGTTTGGTTTTGTTGCATCGACAGTTGTTTTCCAACTTTGTGTTGTTCTGAATCTGGGTGTGAAAGAATTCCAGGTCTGTCTTGAATCGAACCTATTCGGGTTTGATTTCCAAGTTTGATTCGAAGCAAACTTGTTTGTGTTATACCTCCAAGTTTGTTTTGAATCAAATCTGGTTGACCTGTGTTTCACATCCTCAGATTTCTGTTTTTCCACATTATCAGACTTCTTTTTGTCAACATCAACAGGTTTCAGATTTGGACACTTTCGTGCAAGATGTCCAATTTGATCACATTTAAAACATGTTCTTTTTGAAACATCTTTGACCTGTGGTTGTTGCTTTTTCTTTTGAGCATAGAACTCTTCATTAGACTGACGCCTAAATTGGAGTTCTTTCTCTTCTTCAGAACTTGTTCCATGAACAAAATTCATCTTTACCTGATAATTTTGCGTTACATTTTTATTTCGACTTTGTTTCTTCTTATAACCTAACCCAGCCTTCATGTTTTTCTTCTTGTAACCAGGTTTGTTATAAAAAGTTTTGTGACCTTTTCCAGCAAACTTTGAAATATCAGATTTTTCAATCTCAACCATTTTGAAAACTTTATCAACCTTTTCTGAAATCACATTCTGAATCGGGAATGCAACATCTAAGAATAATTTGTCCGATCCAATCATGGTATAAACCAATCCTTTTGAATCATCATTCAAATTTATCTCAGATTTTGAGTTTTTCAGATATCCATCATGAAAATTACCTTCATTTTCATTCTGTGATTCAGATTTACCTGTATCAACTGACTCTTCTTTCAACACACTTTCAACGACCTTACCTACCACCTCTGAATCACTAGAATCATCAGATTTGGAATAGGTTACGTCAATGTTATCTGGCAATTGATCTACCATGTTGAAAGCTTTTTCGACCTTTTCATCAGCATAAAATACAAACTTTTCCGGTGGTGGAACTTGATGAAACTCTGAGCCAATGCCTTTCTTGTTTTGCTCAGACTCACCATCTCCCGGTTTTATATTGAAAATACGTTCAAGCACATATGATGACGCATGATAACTTTTTAACTTGTTATTTTCCTGTTCTAAATCAGCAATCTGACGTTTTAGCTTAGCAACATCCTCAATGTAAGAATTTACAACTTGTTGCTTTATTTCATAATTTCGCTTAAACTCCTTAGTTGTTTCAGAACAGTAATTCAATCTTGATTGAACAAATTTCATTTCACTCTTCACCTTTTCATATGACTCTTTTGTAATATGATATGCCAATTTTATTGAATCATATTCCTTTTTCTGTTTTTTTCAAAACATTTTCTTTCAAAACTTCATTTTCTTTTTCTAACTTTTTACATTTTTCCGAATGTTTTTCGTCATTATCTTTCAAAACTTTTTCATTTTCTAACATTTCTTTGTATTTATTTTTAAAAACCTCTTCAATTTTTGTGAATTCAAGATCTCTTGTTCTGAACTTTTCGTCTTTTTCAGTACAAGCACTGCATGGTTTCATGCATTTCCTGCACTGTTCAACAATTTCAGTTAAGACTTCAGAATCAGAATTTACCTCAGTGATGGGCACCTCGGTGTTTTCTGCTGTCTGTTCCAGCTCAGCTTCACTCTTCTTCTCGTCACCAGCATCAATACCAAGATCAGCAGCAACCTCCAAAATCTCATCCTTCACTTCAATCGAACTTTCAACCTTCTTCTCAGCTTCTTCAACCTGCTGTTCTTCAGTAACAGCTTCTTTCACAACTTTTTCTTCTACATTCTCATTCTCTATTTTCACATCTTCAGCTACTTTCTTCAACTCTTCAACCATACACTCAACATTCTTCTTCATTCTTTCTTCATCCCTCTTCCTCAAGCTTGAAGTCATGACATCTCTTATAATTTTTTCAATCTTTTTCTCATATGATTTATCTTTCACAGCATTTGAATAATATTCTCCGGCTCGAGGAATTACTAGAAGAACATCATCATAAATTATGTCCTTCTTGGGAACAACAAGTTCACCATATCTGTTGACATAACACTCTTGCTTCTTATCCCATCTTTTGTAGCTGACAGCATCTTCATATTCTTCTTGCATTTCATTCATTCTGTTCCAAGCCATGCTTTTTTCTCTGTATGTTTTCTCATTCAGAATCTCTTCTCTGGTTTTCTCTTTGATTTCAGCTATAACTTTTTCTTCTTGGTTTTCCTCTTTAATTTCAGCAACGAAAACATAATGATTGCTCTTTGATGAACTTCTGCCATGAGCTGTAACTCGATTATCCATACGATCTTCTTCTGGTAGAATCTGACTCCAATCATATCCTTCATCATCATGGATTACAGCACAAGCTCTTGACTTATCTCTAGGTTTATCTTCAATCATTTTCGGCTCTTCTTTGCTTCGGTGGTATATTGTCTTTCGGTAATAGTCATCATTAAACGGATGCTCATTTCCACCAACCGCAGAATTGTTGCATTCTCTCTTGAAATGACCTTTTTGCTTACATTTGAAACAGGTCACTTTCTACTTGTCAAATCCAAGTTTTGTTGATGCACCGCCTAATGATTGTTACCCAGTAATCTCCATATATCTCTGAGCTCTGCGGATGCAACTCGCTAAACACCAGCGGATGTCAATGAGTTCCATCTCTTCCGGATAAATCTGGTCATAGTCTTCTTTGGTTAACTCTGAGTTTCCAATTTTGCCAGCTACAAGACCTTCATATGATTCCAGAACAGATGCAAGGAAGCTCATTTGCTGCTTAGCTGCATTGATGCTCATTGCAGGAGAATTTTTCAACTTAAGAGCAATGTTACACAGTATCTCCTCTGATTCTTCAGAAATAGCTTTTGACGATGAATGATAACCCGGATCGTAACTTGATGAACTTTTCTGTGGCTCTTTTGTCCTCTCACCACTGAATGCTGTCTTTGGTGTTTCTCCAACTTTCACTGAAGGTAAATTACCTTTGTAGTAAAGACTAACATTCTGTTGATGTGAAGAACTGCTCATCTTGTTCTGCTTTTGCAATTCAAGCTCATGACTTTCTATCTTTTCTATCAAAACATCAAGAGAAATTGTATCATATAAAGCATCGTTTTTCAATATGAATACAAAAGTTTGCCACTGATCAGCTCGTGGTAACGCTTCTATGATCTTATCAATTATTTCTTCTCTAGTTTTAACAATACCAAACCGATCAAGTTCAATTTTTAAATGACCAAATCTCTCTATCATTTGTCTAACTGATTCATCTTTCAAACTATCAAACAAATCAAATTCTTTCTTTAATAATGCAATTTTATTCTTTTTGATTTGTTTACCCCCCTCAGCTTTAACCCTTAAAGCCTCCCAAACAGATTTTGATGTTCCGTCATGTTGCAATAAAGCAAAAATGTCATTCCTGATCGAAGATTGAATTAAAGCAATCATTCTCTGTTCTGCTGAGAATTCTGCTTTGTCTTCTTTGGGTAAGTTCTTGAGTGGAAGCTCTTCTCCTTTATCATCAGTCGGCCTTTTATAACCAAATTCCAAAAAGAACCAGCTTTCATGAGCATAAGCTTTTGCCCAGTTGATGAACCGATCTTTCCACCAAGTGTAATCTTCAATGCTTTCCAGAGTTGGTGGTTTTGAATGTGTGCCGTAAAAGTTATCATGTTTAATGTTCTCATTTATTGCTTTTGTAATAGTTTTTGGTGTGACAGTTGAGATTTCGGAAGACTCGGATGTAAACGCGTTGTAGAACGTATTGTAGAACTCTTCAGCCATGATGTGAAATTCTTGAATTACCTGGAGACAAAAACAATCAAACAAACACAATCAGTTTAAACAATATCAAACAACTTTAAATAAACTGACACTCGGTTGACGTGAAAAGATCTTGAAACGAAATATCCACTTTCAAACGGAATAGTGATCTTTAAATGGAATCACTTTGGTACGAAATACCCTTTCACACGAAATCAGTACTTTCAAACGGAATAAGGACTTTCAAACGAAATCACTTGTTTCAAACGAAATCTTCAAGCGGAATTACAATTTGATACGGAATAGCTAATTCCGTGTGAACCTTCTCAAGCGGAATTACACTTTGGAGCAAAATCAGGTGTACTTTTCAAGCGAGATAGCAATTTCAAGCGGAATCACTTGCAAATTTCAAACGGAATTATGCTGATGTTATCATGTCCGAACAAATTTTCAAGCGGAATTACCCATTTTATCAAGTTTTAGGTTGATTTTAAGTCCAATTCTTTCAAGGCTTTGTTAAAACATTGTTTCGCATGTAATGTGTGAAATTCAATCCATTTTGTCCGTAAAATCTTGTGAATTTTGAAAAAGAAGGTGTAGAAGTCAGAAAACTGATGAAATCAAGCTAAACTCTTCCTCCTGAGCTCTGATACCACTTGTAGGATCGTTGTGCTACCTGAATGAGTCATTCAGAAGAGTTTTAGATCCGAATCAAAGGCAGAATCAATGAAACGGACGCTCAATTCAATTATAATGTCCCTTGTATTGATATAATAGTCTTACAGCACCTGGAGAAAATTCGGCAGCACTTCGTTGCCGAATCACAAGATCTAATTCCGTTTCAAATGACACACCATGCTCCTCTATATATAGACCTGCTAATTCCATTTGAAATGACCAAGTATCATTTCGAGCGAAATTAACAAAGTTAATTTCGTTTGAAATGGCTCTTGGCTGTTTCAAGCGAAATTACCAACAAACACCTAAACCCTAGTTTCTAGCATCCCGAGCACTGGTTATCCTATCCTATTACATGACCCGATACAAGACGAAGTCCACAGACATAGTGCACTAACAGGTTATTTAAGAGATTCTGGAATTGCCAGTCAGTTGTCCACCATTCTTCCAGCTCTCCTGGTAGAGGTCGGGGGTTGATAATAGGATCTGGGATAGCAGGTTCTAGATTGACTGGAAGTTGTGCTTCCGCTGGGTAATTGAAGAGGTTTTCATCGGCAGGTCCGATGAGGTCGCTATTTGCCAGTTGGCGGTCCAGCTCCTCCTATGGTGGCATTTCCTGGGTTTGCCCTGAACTTTCCCCGATCTTCTTTCCTTTGCCTTTATCCTTCGGATCCTCAGTCTTCATAACTTTCTGTGTTGCTGGTTTCTTCCGACGCATACGCCTCCAACCTACGAGTCTTCTTATCTTTTTCGGTTTTGGTTTTGGTTTCTCCTGAGGTTGGGCTTGGAATACTATTGGCTCTTCAGTATCAGCCTGGTAGCCAGTGAAGGTACCAGTGGTATCCATATATGTGGTATGGATAGTAAAGTTTTGAAGGGCTTCTGATAGTTCATTCATGCTGTTAGCATACATGAAGAAACACACAAAATTATAAGTTAAAATTTTGTAAATTAAATTTTCACAGAATCACAGAATGGAAATCAGAAAAATTAAATATTTCTAAATACTTAATTGGCTTAAATCAGTGGCTCTGATACCACCTTTTTCTGTCACGGCCCCCGTCCCGGTTTTACCCGGTTCAGGAGCCGCGGGACAGAAACCCGCGGTATTTATTATTTGAGTTTACAGCGGAAGTTAACAGGATCTTTTAAAACTTGAAAATGCCCAATTATTTCATTTCATAATTTGGGACAAACCCCGTAATTTACAATAGAGGAATTTCACGAGGAAATCCCCTGTTTTACAAAACATGTTTATTTATTTAAATGAGCCACCACTTCAAGCTTTATTAGTGCTTCGTAGCACTTTTCCTTGATTCACAGTAGGTCACCTGAAACATGTTTTAAAAATATTTTATCAGCGGGGAAATACTGGCGAGTCACTCAAATTTGATAAAACGACACATAGCTATGAATTACAGCATAAGAGCGATTACAATGGCTACTATCTTATTTTTATCTGGCGTCGTGTCACAGCCTTGTGACGATGGTCATACCACTATTGGGTCCTTTCACCCAAGTAGTGATGATTATCACTGTTAGGTTGGTGAACCTAACCGTGAGAAATTTGTAATGTGCACAATACCCCACTAGCCAGTGATTCAAGATAACCACGACTTAATCCTTGTAATTATAACTCTTGAAAATAATTTGAGATTTAGTAAAACCATTGATAAAAAGAGAATGACTCACTTTGCAAGTTTAAACGGGCAGAGTTTAGCCTACTGATTTAGCCTTGTGACCTATTTAAATGACAGTGCACACGACACTAGGCCAGTAACTTAATACAACATTTACGATAAACTTCACGAAATCAAAACCCTCACGACGAATGACAAAGTATAGCCCTGATTTGGGCAGCACTTAAACATCCATCGGATCGGTTTCAATCGATCGGACATTGTATCGTAGGAGTGATCGAGTTAATACCCTATATCTGTAGCAGCGTCTCCCTACTTGGAAATTCGAATTTGAGCAGTTTTCTTCGTATTTTAGAAAGTTTTACGTTCACAGATGCAAAACCCATGAACTGATCAATTTATAGCTGGAAAATGGGTTTTACGCGGCCCGCGTAAACCCACACTTGACTTTTACGCGGCCCGCGAGGGCCCCTAGTCTACGTGTAGGGCTTGTGTGTCACAGGTAGGGTTGCCACGTGTGTGACACGTGGCCTGGAACGCTTATCCGGTCAACTTTAAGTTGACGTGGCCCGCGTAGGTGTTACCTTATGGTTTACGCGGCCCGCCTGAAGTCCAGAAATCTTGTTTTCTTGGTTTTTCATGCACATTAGGGTTTCAGGGGTCCGGGTTTTCACTTACGAGTCATTTTGGGGCATTTTTGCAGGTCCTTACATCCTCCCCACCTTATTTAAAATCTCGTCCTCGAGATTTATTAAAATAAGTGAGGATACTTTCGCTCCATCTCCGATTCCAGCTCCCAGGTGTATTCGGGTCCTCTTTTTGAATCCCACTTGACTTTCACTAGTACCAATCTTTTGTGTTTGAGAAACTTAATCTTTCTATCTTCTATTTGAAGCGGTTTCTCCACGAATTTCAATTTTTCATTCACCTGTATGTCTTGAAAAGGGACTACCAGGGATTCGTCAGATAAACATTTCTTGAGGTTGGATACATGAAATACGTCATGTACCCCGGCTAACTCTTCTGGTAGTTGTAAGCGATAAGCAACTGGTCCTATGCGTTGAATTAATGGGAAATGATCCTATGTATCTTGGACTCAGTTTCCTTTCTTACCGAACCGAACTACTCCTTTCCAAGGAGAAACTTTCAATAGTACTTTGTCTCCAACCTGGAATTCTAACGGCTTGCGTCGATTGTCTGCATAACTTTTCTGACGATATCGAGCCGTCTTTAGTCTTTTCTTGATTTGAGTTATCTTGTCGGTGGTTTCTTGCACTATTTCAGGACCTGATAATTGACTTTCTCCTATTTTTCCCAGCAAACTGGAGTTCTACACTTTCGTCCTTACAGTGCTTCGAACGAGGCAGTTTCGATGCTTGAATGATAACTATTGTTATAGGAAAATTCAATTAAAGGTAAATGGTTATCCCAGTTTCCTCCAAAATCTATCACACATGCCCTGAGCATGTCTTCCAGGGTTTGGATCGTCCTTTCACTTTGTCCGTCTGTTTGAGGATGGTATGCAGTACTTAAATTTAGTCGGGTTCCCATTGCTTCCTGGAAACTAGTCCAGAAATGGGAAGTGAAACGACTATCCCTATCCGATACAATGGAGAGTGGGACTCCATATAAGGATACCACCTCGTCTACGTATAATTTGGCTAATCTTTCCATGCTAAAGGTTTCCTTCATGGATAGAAAATGAGCTGATTTGGTTAATCGATCCACAATTACCCAAATTGCGTCGTTACCTTTTTGGGTTTTGGGTAACTTAGTAATGAAATCCATGGTTATTAGTTCCCACTTCTAAACAGGCATTTCTAATTGTTGGAGTAATCCTGAAGGTTTCTGGTGTTCTGCCTTAACTTGCGAACATGTTAGACACTTAGATACATATCTAGCTATATCCTTTAATTTATGGGCTTCCTCTAAAATTTTATTTCTTAATTCTCCTTGCTTAGGTACCCAAATCCTTTTCTTATGGAATCTCCAAATTCCATCACTTCCTTGCTCTAATTCCTTTATTCGTCCTTTCATTTCCTTTAGCATCATCCTTGACCGCTGTTTCTTGAATGTTTTTCAATTGTTCCATTAAATCTAATTGTAGATTTAATCTAAGAGCACGAACTCGCTTTTGCTTTTCATGATACTTATGACTTAGAGCATCTGCGACTACATTTGCTTTTCCTTCGTGATATTGAATATCACAGTCATAGTCACTTAGAATTTCCATCCATCTCCTTTGCCTCATGTTCAATTCTTTTTGCCCAAATATGTATTTTAAACTCTTATGATCTGTATAGACAGTAAACTTACTTCCGTACAGATAATGTCTCCAAATCTTAAGGGCAAAAATTATGGCTCCTAATTCTAAGTCATGTGTCGTATAGTTTTCCTCGTGCTTCTTCAATTGCCTTGAGGCGTACGCAATTACCTTCTTGCGTTGCATTAGCACACATCCTAATCCTAGCTTAGAAGCATCACAATAAACTTCAAAATCTTCTGTCCCTTCTGGTAAGGCAAGAATTGGGGCGTTTGTTAACTTTTGCTTTAAAATCTTAAAAGCCTCTTCTTGCCTAGATCCCCATTCAAACTTCACTGCTTTACAGGTTAGTTTAGTTAATGGCACAGCTATTTTGGAAAAATCCTTAATAAATCGTCTATAGTATCCGGCCAATCCTAGAAAACTTCTAACTTCCATAGCTGATTGCGGGACCTTCCATTTGGTGATCGCTTCTATTTTGGAGGGATCTACGTGAATGCCTTCGTGATTCATCATGTGTCCTAAAAATTGTACCTCCTGTCGCCAAAATTCACACTTTGAGAATTTGGCGTAAAGCTTTTCCTTTCTTAACAAAGTTAAGAGTGCTCTTAAATGTTCACAATGCTCGTCCTGACTTTTGGAATAAATAAGTATATCGTCGATGAAGACAATTACAAATTTATCCAAGTACGGTTTACATATCCTATTCATCATGTCCATAAATGCTGCAGGAGCATTTGTTAATCCAAATGGCATGACTGTAAACTCGTAGTGACCATACCTAGTTCTGAAAGCGGTTTTAGGTATGTCTTCTTCTTGTACTTTCAACTGATGGTATCCGGAGCGTAAATCTATTTTAGAAAAGTACATAGCTCCTTGCAATTGATCAAAAAGATCATCAATCCTAGGTAATGGGTATCGATTCTTAATTGTAACCTTATTTAATTCCCTGTAATCGATACACATTTGCATCGAACCATCTTTCTTTTTCACAAACAACACGGGCGCTCCCCAAGGGGATGAACTAGGTTGTATAAATCCTTTGCTTAACAATTCATCTAACTGCTTTTTCAGTTCTAACATTTCGGTGGGTGCTAACCGATAAGGTGCTTTGGCTATCGGTGTAGTTCCAGGAATTAGATGAATTCTAAATTCTACTTCCCTATTGGTTGGTAATCCAGGTAGTTCTTCTGGGAATACATCCGGGTATTCTGATACTACTGGAATTTCCTTAAGTTCCTTACCTTTAGTGTTAATGATTACCGAAATCATATAACCTATTCCTTGTTTTCTTGAATAACTGTACATTTTCATTACTGAAATGAATTTCAGTGGCTTACGTGGCTTATCTCCTGTAATAATTACTACTTCTCCTGTGGATGTACGAATTTCCATGGAATTCTTATCACAGAGAATTCGAGCATGGTTGGCTACTAACCAATCCATTCCTAACACAACATCGAATCCGGCTAAATCCATTGGTAACAGGTTTGCAGAAAATTTATGGCCTAAGAGTTCTATCTTTTCTTCTCGCAAGACCTTATCTATGTTAACAGAATTCCCATCTGCCGTTTCTACCGTAAAAATTTGTCTAAGGTTGGTTAAGGGTAGGTTAAGAGCTTGGCAGAATGAAGTATTTATAAAACTTTGGTTTGCACCAGAGTCAAATAATACTTTTGCATAAATGTCATGAAATAGGAACGTACCAGCTATCACATCTTGGATGAGTTCTGCTTCTTGGGTAGTCAACTGGAACGCTCTTGCATTCTTTTTGGTAGTTCCTTCTGCAGGTTTGGCTTTGTTATCAGCTGGTTTGACAAATTTAGGGCAGTCTGGTCTAAAATGTCCAGCTTCTCCATAGTTGAAGCAGGTTGTTGATTTCTTCCTTCTGCAATCTTCTTCTTGATGCCCCGGAATTTTGCAGAAATTGCAATACCCTTTGCATCTTCCAAAATGCTTTCTTTTACAGGTATTGCAAAATGGAGCAGTAGAAGATTGTCCGGTTCCCTTTTTCTTGAAATTATTACTATTACCCACACGGAATCCTTGGGTAATCTTTTGGGCCACTTTCTTTTTCCGATTTTCTTCTCTTGTGCGTACCAGCCCATCGGTTAAGGTGTTGGCTAACTCCACAGCATCGTCAATTGTGCGAGGTCTCGCAGCCTTGACGATATCGCGAATCTCGCTAATCAAACCCCAAATATAGCGAGAAATAAGTACCGGTTCTGGTGAAGCCAGGGTAGGTACAATTTTAGCATACTCGAAGAATGTCGAAGTATACCCTAGACAATCAACATCCACCATTCGGTGGTTTAGGAACTTATTTGTCATTTGTTCCTTTTCATATTCGGGACATTATTTTCTTTCTACTAGTCTTTTAAATTCTTCCCAATTCATGGCATAAGCCACATCGCTTCCCTTGGCTTGTAATACCGTGTTCCACCATTCTAGTGCCCCTTCTTTAAAAAGATGCGACGCGTACATGACCTTGTCTTCCTCGGCACATTTACTTATTTTAATTACTGCTTCGGTTTTCTCTAACAAACGCAGTGCTGCAGTTGCCCCTTCATTGCCTGCAAATTCGATTGGTTTACAGGCAAGAAATTCCTTGTAAGTGCAACCAGGCGTTGCAGCTTTCATTTTCTTAAGGAATGGGGCTTGCATTACATCATCATTATTATTGTTACCGCCTCCATTTACACTATTACTGAAGTTGTCATCACGAGTACGTTTGCTGAGAGTAGGCAGCAGAGGTTCAACTGGATTTCGGGCAGCAGCAAGGATTGCTGGAATAGCATTGTCTATTCCTTGATCAACAATATTTTCTATATCTTGTTTGTTAAGAAAGTGATCTTCATTGTTTTGCTCGGATTGGTTAACCTCGTTAACTGATTCATTACCAGCGTGTTCCATCTGGTAATTAATATATATAAGTTATTAGCACAAAATAAATAACAATTAAACATAATAAAACAATCGCACATAATCACGTCAACACGTATAGCCAAAATTGTCGACTTTGCGACTTCCATATTTTTATATATTTTAGTATGCATCCGTACACACCAAATATATTACAAAAGTTTTATTTTAAGTTATTTTACATGATTATATTTTTATTGATATTTATTATTATTTTATTATTATTAAACACGTAACCACACCACCATATACGATCCCGTCAGCTGGCACTTTAGAAACGACGTTCCCTCTCGTCGTATTTCCATGATATCCTCTTCCCCACTTCCCGGATTCTATTTCCTGCGTCCACCAGCTCCTCGCCATAGTGGCGGAGTTCAGCCAAGTTTTCTGTGCTCATAGGTGGGTTTAGTGCAGGCTCGGGGTCAAACTGGGGGAAAAAGGTGTTAGGGTTATTTAAAAGATTATGGAATTGCCAGTCAGTTGTCCACCATTCTTCCAGCTCTCCTGGTAGAGGTCGGGGGTTGATAATAGGATCTGGGATAGCAGGTTCCAGATTGACTGGAAGTTGTGCTTCCGCTGGGTAATTGAAGAGGTTTTCATCGGCAGGTCCGATGAGGTCGCTATTTGCCAGTTGGCGGTCCAGCTCCTCCCATGGTGGCATTTCCTGGGTTTGCCCTGAACTTTCCCCGATCTTCTTTCCTTTGCCTTTATCCTTCGGATCCTCAGTCTTCATAACTTTTTGTGTTGCTGGTTTCTTCCTACGCATACGCCTCCAGCCTACGAGTCTTCTTCTCTTTTTCGGTTTTGGTTTCTCCTGAGGTTGGGCTTGGAATACTATTGGCTCTTCAGTATCAGCCTGGTAGCCAGTGAAGGTACCAGTGGTATCCATATATGTGGTATGGATAGTAAAGTTTTGAAGGGCTTCTGATAATTCATTCATGCTGTTAGCATACATGAAGAAACACACAAAATTATAAGTTAAAATTTTGTAAATTAAATTTTCACAGAATCACAGAATGGAAATCAGAAAAATTAAGTATTTCTAAATACTTAATTGGCTTAAATCAGTGGCTCTGATACCACCTTTTTCTGTCACGGCCCCGTCCCGGTTTTACCCGGTTCAGGAGCCGCGGGACAGAAACCCGCGGTATTTATTATTTGAGTTGACAGCGGAAGTTAACAGGATCTTTTAAAACTTGAAAATGCCCAATTATTTTATTTCGTAATTTGGGACAAACCCCGTAATTTACAATAGAGGAATTTCATGAGGAAATTCCCTGTTTTACAAAATTTTGTTTATTTATTTAACTGAGCCACCACTTCAAGCTTTATTAGTGCTCCGTAGCACTTTTCCTTGATTCACAGTAGGTCACCTGAAACATGTTTTAAAAATATTTTCTCAGCGGGGAAATACTGGCGAGTCACTCAAATTTGATAAAACGACACATTGCTATGAATTACAGCATAAGAGCGATTACAATGACTACTATCTAATTTTTATCTGGCGCCGTGTCACAGCCTTGTGACGATGGTCATACCACTATTGGGTCCTTTCACCCAAGTAGTGATGATTATCACTGTTAGGTTGGTGAACCTAACCGTGAGAAATTAGTAATGTGCACAATACCCCACTAGCCAGTGATTCAAGATAACCACGACTTAATCCCTGTAATTATAACTCTTGAAAATAATTTGAGATTTAGTAAAACCATTGATAAAAAGAGAATGACTCACTTTGCAAGTTTAAACGGGCAGAGTTTAGCCTACTGATTTAGCCTTGTGACCTATTTAAATGACAATGCACACGACACTAGGTCAGTAACTTAATACAACATTTACGATAAACTTCACGAAATCAAAACCCTCACGACGAATGACAAAGTATAGCCCTGATTTGGGCAGCACTTAAACATCCATCGGATCGGTTTCAATCGATCGGACATTGTATCGTAGCAGTGATCGAGTTAATACCCTGTATCTGTAGCAGCGTCTCCCTACTTGGAAATTCGAATTTGAGCAGTTTTCTTCGTGTTTTAGAAAGTTTTACGTTCACAGATGCAAAGCCCATGAACTGATCAATTTATAGCTGGAAAATGGGTTTTACGCGGCCCGCGAGGGCCCCTAGTCTACGTGTAGGGCTTGTGTGTCACAGGTAGGGTTGCCACGTGTGTGACACGTGGCCTGGAACGCTTATCCGGTCAACTTTAAGTTGACGCGGCCCACGTAGGTGTTACCTTATGGTTTACGCGGCCCGCCTGAAATCCAGAAATCTTGTTTTCTTGGTTTTTCATGCACATTAGGGTTTCAGGGGTCTGGGTTTTCACTTACGAGTCGTTTTGTGGCATTTTTGCATGTCCTTACACTTCTCTATGCCGCGTGACACGTGTTGGGCCAGGATGCGTTCTCACCGTTCTCGCACTTTTGATCGTTTTCTCCTGATCCTGTTTCTATATATATATATATATATATATATATATAGGGTCGGGATTTGGAGAAAACGGTAGAAAGTGTGAGAACGGTGAGAACACTTATCGATCGTCCGATTAAAACAATCTATGGACTAGATTGGCGCGGTGGCGTTTTCGTAAATAACATCAATTTTATTACGTGGACGCGCGTCATTAAGGGTAAAAGCGTCTTTACACCTCTATACCAAAACGCCATACTGATGAATAAAACGCCATTACGGACCAAAACACATCGCTATATAAACTAAACATCTCAGACATAAAAACACACCCCCCAGAACCTGAAACGCCATATTTTCTACTATAAACCATTCAACTTACAAACGCCAAAAACCCCAAAACATCAAACACAACTACTCAAAAAACGCCATATTTTCTACTATATACCATTCATATTAGAAAACGCCAAAACACTCAAACATCAAAGATTCCAAAAAAATCGATGGATCTTTCAGATACACTATTTCCTCAGTAAAATGCCAAATATCGTTTCTTGTATATTCAAATATTGTTCTACGCCAAAGTTTCTGATAATGCATTCTTCCCTGAGGTGCTATGACTCAAATAACATTTTGCTGCATGAGATGGACAAATCATAAACAAAAAGATGCTGGGGTCAGACTTATGTCATTTTCTGTGTTTTGTTCTTGATGAATATTTTAATGGCATGAAAAGATGAATGACACTAATGAGTTGTTTGAAGACACATATTCAAAAAAAAAAAAACTCATGTCATTTTGCCTTTCCAAACGGCCACAAAAACACAAGCATGGCTAAGCCAAACCATCAGCGAACATGATTCAATGAACAAAGAGACCGATGACAGTGAAGATTTGGAAGATGAATTGTTTTTATTTTTATTTTTTTAATTTTTTTTTCTGTTGTTTGCTATGTATTTTTCAACTTAGAATAAAAAAATACATTATCTTAAAAAAAGGCCAAACAGTCATAATGCATATGAAACGCCATAAATGGATTAAAAACGCCAAAAACTCCCAAACTATAATGAAAGTAATTTGCAAAAGTATTAACTAATAAAAGCTAAAATGGAAAAAAAAAAACGCCAAAAACTACTTAAACCCATTCAAAAATGCCAAACTTGGGAGATGGAAAGTCTATGACCCTAAAAACTCATAAAAGGCTGAACAAAAACAGTAAAAATACACAGAAATTGAAAAGATGGCTACTTTATTAATATCATTTATTATAAATAAAATCCAGCCTAAACTACGCGCCAAAAACATCCTATAAAGACAGACTTCTCTGCACAAACAACTTATCACAAAACCAGAAACAAACGCCATATTTCCTAGAAACCATTCACTTTAAAAACGCCAAAAAAAATACTTAAAAAAGCCACAGATGCAGAACCTCGATTCTGCTATATTGAGTATTGATCTGAATGAAGTTTCACTGAATGGATTCTTCACTGAGTTGGGTATCTCTATAATCTTTTGCTGTATGAGATGGACAAATATTCAAGATAAAGAGACCGATAACACTGATATGACATCATGTCACTTTGTTCTTGATGGCTATATTGATGGCATGAAGGGATCAGTACATTAGATGTCACTCCCCCAAAATCCACATGCGGAGTATCACCGCTTGGAGGCGTGACATGACCAGGATCAAGCCACCAATCATATTGAACAAGCATGTAAGTAAACATAAAACCCAACACAATATAATTGGTGTCCAAATCAAAACATAGTTTAAGTTGCAAGCGGAAGCATAATGTCAAAAACCAAAGCATAAGTTAATATTGTTTAAGTTCATCATGAACACTCAAAGTCCATGCTCTACAACGACACTTCCCCATGCAAGCTCCTGCTAAACCTAGTGACCTGCAAACCATGTAGTAACGAGTCAACAACAATGTTGAGCGAGTTCACAGTTGGGTGTTTGTTTTAAGTTATTTCGAAAACAGTTTCCTTTAACTGGCATCCCTGCCGTGGGGGTTACCCCATAGTTGAAAACGTGTTCTGTTTAAATCCCGGTTACTCTGGCTATCCAGCCGTGGGGGCTACCCCATGTTAAATTACCTGGCTCTCCGGCCGTGGGGGCTACCCCATGTTTATACTACTAGACTCGTTGCCATATCGACCACTGACTTTAGTCATGTTTATGTGCCCTTAGCGTCAATGTCTATCAACATTAACGTGCCCAGATCCATTAGTTCACGCCCGTCCTCTGCGGCACGGTGTGAGGCTTGTCAGACCTAAATAGCGCTATCTAACTAATGACCCGCTCGCCATTGGCCCGGCGATTAAGTCGATATAAAAAGGAGGGACTTTGTGATAGAGTTTTGGTCTAGTGAAATTTAAACTGTCCAAGAGGACGAGGAATTACATTCCTTAACCCGTACTGTCCTACCCAAGGAGGACGAGGAATCCATATTCCTTAACCCATTTCCAACCCCTGGGAATCTCATGCTTTGTAGAGAGTGTGAACTCACCTTAGGTTAGCTCGGCAGATAAACGAAAGGTCAATTGAGCTGCTAGAGGTCAACCACGTCCTAACATGGTTACCATACAAGTCAGGTCTAGGTTCAAGTAGTGCACGTATGTTTACACATAAACTAATAGATTACGAACACGTATTGATCATGGCAAACACGTAAATCACCTAAACAGTCAAGTCCACATAATGCCCAACTTGTGCGACTCAGATGGTTGGGCTCACACAAGTTCATTAGCCCAATAGTCTTGTGCGATTCACTAAATGAAGCCCAAAGATACCCGGCCCAACAAATACAAGCAGTCCAGCATGTAAACGGCCCAAACAAATAAACATTGGTCTTGTGCGGTCCGGAAGGACTTGTGCGACTGGGTGTTGGGCTTTAAGGCCCAACCACATAATAAAGTCCAAACTGTGTGTGTGGCCCAAGACGTGTGCGATCGACACTGTCTTATGCGATCCACATGTCTTGTGCGATCATGCAGTTCTAAGTTGTACACTATGCTTAAATGATCGTTTTAGTCTTGTGCGATTGTATTGTGCGACCAGTCTTGTGCGATTGTATTGTGCGATTGGTTACAAGTTTCCTTAAATTGTGGCAATCAGTTACTAATTTCAACAGTTTCCATCTATGCATTTATCGATCAAATCAATGAATTATCAATTACTTCTTATAAACTCCAACTACCCTCCCATCATAATCATAATCTAGTATAACAATCAATCATATAATCAAATCAACGATTTCCAATAACACACGTAACACATATTTACGAATCATGATTCCAATAGCATATACTCGATTCCTAATCATACAAAATGTATCAACATTAGATCCTGTGATTATCATATCCCCAATTTCTTTCCCTCTAATATCATTATACCAAGACAGTTTCGTGTATATCAAAACAATCCTCATTATCACAATTTATTAACATATCTCCTAACGTGAATCCCTAGTCAAACATATGATAACCAATCATCAAAAACCTTCGATCAATATCAACAACCCATCCATCACGCATTCGGTCATAGCCCAACGTAAATCATCTTAAAATTCATCAATAATTCGGTTCATCACATATATACAGAAATCAAATACATACTTCAATTCATGATCATAGTTTTAACAACATGTCCACTAACAGAAAACCCTAATCGATCACATTACAAAACTATCATCAAGAATATAACAATCAGTACATGATGAACACTAACCAGGAAATCGGATGACTACTCGCACGAGGTTGGAAGGCTTCGAGTAAGAGTCTGCTGTCGAACAAAGAGGGAAGGAGAGAGAGAGAGAGAGCTAGGGTTTGTGTATTTTCTTGTGTTTAAAGGATAATGAGGGTTATACACCAACCCCCTTAGTGTTAAGCGGAAATTATAAGGATCGGGCTCAGCTTGGGCTTTGGTTGTGTTGGATATGGGCCGAGCACCATCATGTGCGATCGGTTAGGTCTCGTGCGACTAGGTTGGTGTTGTGTGACCAGGGTTAAGTATATATGCATACATTCACATCACTTATAAACACATAGCATGATAAACGTAACATTCTGTTGAAACCAAGTACATTAACTAGTCACGTATGTTCAAATAAGTTACATCAAAGCATAGCAAGGAGGTTCTAAAATACGAGTTGTCACATTATCCCCAAGTTGAAAGAAATTCCGTCCCGAAATTTGGTACGTACTCACTGAGGAAGCTAGTTAAGTTGTATGGTTTTTCCTGGGGTGTCACATCCTTCCCCCGTTGGTTTGGAATTTCGTCCCGAAATTCCGCAGTAGCTTCAACCTCAGTAGTGGTTGTACTGTTTACGAACAATTGGGGATACTTTTGCTTCATTTGATCTTCGCGTTCCCAGGTGAACTCTGGGCCACGACGGGAGTTCCAACGAACTCGAACAAGAGGAATTCTAGTGTGCTTGAGGACCTTAACATCTCGGTCCGTGATTTCAACTGGTTCCTCGACGAATCGCAACTGTTCATCGATAGTGAGATCCTTCAAAGGAACTACGAGGGTCTCATCTGACAGACACTTCTTCAGATTCGACAAGTGGAAAACGTTGTGAACTCCACTGAGTTCTGTTGGTAGGTTCAGTTTGTAGGCCACCCTGCCTATTTTCTCTATGATGTCGAATGGTCCAACGTATCGCGGGTTAAGTTTGCCTCGTTTGCCAAAACGAATAACACCCTTCCAGGGTGAGACTTTGAGTAGCACTCGATCCCCAACTTGGAACTCGAGTGGTTTCCTGCGCTTATTAGCGTATGCTTTCTGACGGTCGCGAGCTGCCGCCATGCGTTGTCGTATCTGAGCAATCCTTTCTGTTGTATCAACTACGAGTTCTGGCCCAGTGATTTCGTTGTCGCCAACCTCTGCCCAACAAAGAGGTGATCGACACTTACGCCCGTACAGTGCCTCAAACGGAGCAGCTTGGATGCTAGTGTGGTAGCTGTTATTATACGAATATTCCACTAGTGGCAGATGCTTTTCCCAGCCGTTGCCAAAGTTAATCACACATGCCCTAAGCATGTCTTCAAGGGTTTGGATGGTGCGTTTAGACGGCCCATCCGTTTGCGGGTGATAAACTGTGCTCATGTCCAATCGAGAGCCAAAAGATTTGTGCATTGCTTGCCACAGTTCAGAAGTAAAACGCGCATCACGATCAGATATGATAGAGGTTGGCACCCCGTGCCTCGAGACAACTTCCTTATGGTAAACGTCCACTAAGGTGGGGAACTTATCCGTTTCCTTGATAGCCAAGAAGTGTACAGACTTTGTGAGTCGATCCACGATCACTCAAATAGAATCATTTTCCACGTTGAGATCTAGGCAGGCCAGTAACGAAATCCATGGAAATTTGCTCCCATTTCCATTGTGGTATCTCTGGTTGTTGAAGTAGACCTGATGGTTTCTGATATTCAGTCTTGACTCTCGCATGAGTCAATCACTTGCTAACGTAAGTTGCTATGTGAGCTTTCATGCTAGGCCACCAATACGTAGTTCTGAGATCGTGGTACATCTTATCCGAACCAGGATGTACCGAGTAACGGGACTTATGCGCTTCATCCATCACAAGTTCTCATAAGTTACCATAGAGTGGGACCCAAATGCGTCCTGTTACGTAGTAGGCACCGTCTGCCTTTTGTTCTAACCGCTGCCTTGAGCCACGTAGGGTTTCAGCCCTGACATTTTCCGGTTTCAATGCTTCTACCTGAGCATCTCGTATCTAAGCAGGAAGACTAGATTTGATAGTGAGTTGTAATGCTCGCACACGCTTAGGTGTAGTATCTTTTCGACTGAGGGCGTCGGCCACAACATTGGCTTTGCCTGGATGGTACTTGATCGCGCATTCGTAATTGTTCAAAAGTTCGACCCGTCGACTCTGTCGCATGTTTAACTCCTTTTGCTTGAAGATATGATCGAGACTCCTGTGATCGGTGTAAATGGTGCACCTGGTACTGTACAGGTAATGTCTCCATATCTTGAGTGCGAAAACAACAGCTCCCAGCTCCAAATCATGCGTAGTGTAGTTCCTTTCGTGAATCTTAAGTTGACGTGACGCATAAACAATAACCTTGTCACGTTGCATCAGTACACATCCAAGTCCCTGAATGGATGCGTCGCAATAAACCACAAAATCGTCTGTGCCCTCTGGCAATGAAATAATAGGTGTGCTACAAAGTCTTCAAATGTTGGAACGCTGATTCTTGAGCATCACCCCAACGATAGGTGACACCCTTTTGTGTTAGTAGTGTAAGTGGCTGCGCAATCTTCGAGAAGTCTTTGATGAACCTTCTGTAATAGCCCGCCAAACCCAAGAATTGGCAGATCAACGTCGACTTTTGTGTTACATGTGTTACATGTGTACGTGGTGCAGGCCAATTCTTGATCGAGTCGACTTTTGATGGATCAACGTGAATCCCCTTCCCATTTACCACGTGGCCTAAGAAATAGACTTCCCGAAGCTAGAAGTCGCATTTGGAAAACTTAGCATAAAGTTGCTTTGTTCGAAGGAGTTCCAAAATAAGTCGCATATGCTGCTCGTGTTCCCACTGACTCTTGAAGTAGATCAGAATGTCGTCGATGAGAGCAAGTGACACATTCATTTGGTTAGTCTAGGTTCGAACGTCGAGTCTGAGAATCCATATCGGTCGTATCAAGTTCAAAGATCAGTACTTGTGGTATCATCACATGTATAGCCCAATGCTCATCGAGTAATATTCGTAGAGTGTAACTTGTCCAAGCAAGTGTCCGCGGGGATTGTTGTTAGGATCACTGAATCCCAAAAGTATATCATGCATTGGTGTGGCAACATAAGAAAGAGTAGTCTCATTCGGTGGATAAGCGTTTAAGAATCCACAGCAAGGGTTTACTCGATATTGAATGTACAGCTGGCTGCACGCCAGTTGGGTATAGTTAAGATAAAGTATGTCGTTGACTAGATAACGTTGTCACGGGGTTAAATCAATCAGAACAAGAACTTAACATAGCAGCATGGTTATTGTAAAATCATGTAGCGTTAAGTTTCACTGTGACTCCCACTAGGAGCCATTGGATTCGCCCCCATGTGAAGGAGGGACAATTTACCTAAACCCATGAACTTAGGTGTGTGTGTTTCATCAAGTAAGTAACCAAGTCCGTGGGGTTTCCTTAAGTTGTGCAATTGAGTCCAAAGTACATCTGCGTATTCATGAGGTTCCAAGGAAAGACGTGTGAACGCATTCAAGAAAGTATAATCGTATCAACATTACACCACTATTCTCAAGGTTTCGTGGAGTGATCACCAGTGATCAGGAGTCTAGCCTTCTAAATTTTCTAAGCTAGAGAGTGGTTCGTTTCAATGGCTCGTCATGGAGGAGCGAGAACGTAATGTTGTTGTGGTACGAGTGTGATGGTTTGCCTTAAGCCAATGGTATGGAGCGGACATACTAGCCAATAATCATGAGTCGATGCAATAGTTAGTGCAGAGATTTTGTATACGCAAGAAAATTATCATAAAATGGAGTACGACTCTTGTAGTGTAAGGTGGGTCATGTAAACGTATAATTTATCGTGCTTGCTGGTAGGTTGACTGATCCATAACTCTGTCCCTAACTGTCTTGAAGACTATTTCACCAATAATGGCATCCATTCGCTAAGTTAGGTATACGATAGAGTTAGTCAAATAGAATAAAAAATGAACCATCCAACAGGGTAGTGAGATAGTCTCGCGTTTGGGAAAGTTCGTGGTATGGTTGTTGGCGTTTCAATTAAATTGGTTGCCATCCGAAATAACAGAGAGTTACTGAGGTTCATGCGAAGGATCGAGTGTAAACAGGGTCCATCAAAAATCGAAAATTTCAACCAGTTAACCTGCTGTCTAGAAGCAATTTCCAGTAGTGGTACATGGCGGCATGGCACAAAAAGGGAAGTTCGTTGCATCACGATCACAAGGGTATATCACTTGTCCAAAGCAGAATTTGGTAGGTAGGGTTGCTAGTTTGCAAAACGACGTACGAGTGTAATTGTGGCTGCTTCGTTTCTGGTATAGACGACCCGTGGAGATGATAAGGTTCGTCAACAGGATGCGTGGTTGTAGTTCTCCTACCCAAGTTCATTTGAGCCGGTTCTGGTCTATGTGGTTGTTGGCGTACAAGCCGGATGTACGGAGGGTCAAGTGGTGACGTCATGTCGAGATAAGCGTACAAATAGATAGAATGCATAAACAGTCGTAGCAGGGTGACGAGCAATTAGAAAAGGGGTTTGACCACCTCTTGTCAAATAGTTAAGCGTTTGTGTGCCACATGGGGCGCAGTAGGGATAACAGGCAACATGCTACTGTTCTAATAATTATACCACAGACAACACATCATGCAAAAGTTCCCTAGCAGGTAGGCAATATCAACTTAAATCACATTACCTAAAGTATTGAGTCTTGCACGTGGAGCGAAGCGTCGTTGTGGATCGTCAAGCACTGTACAGGTTATAGTCTGGTTTTAACAAAAACTTTTTCCTCTTATTAAAACCAAGTTCACTATAACCAATGGCTCTAATACCAATCTGTCACACCCCCAAAATCCACATGCGGAGTATCACCGCTTGGAGGCGTGACATGACCAGGATCAAGCCACCAATCATATTGAACAAGCATGTAAGTAAACATAAAACCCAACACAATATAATTGGTGTCCAAATCAAAACATAGTTTAAGTTGCAAGCGGAAGCATAATGTCAAAAACCAAAGCATAAGTTAATATTGTTTAAGTTCATCATGAACACTCAAAGTCCATGCTCCACAACGACACTTCCCCATGCAAGCTCCTGCTAAACCTAGTGACCTGCAAAACATGTAGTAACGCGTCAACAACAATGTTGAGAGAGTTCACAGTTGGGTGTTTGTTTTAAGTTATTCCGAAAACAGTTTTCTTTAACTGGCATCCCTGCCGTGGGGGTTACCCCATAGTTGAAAACGTGTTCTGTTTAAATCCCGGTTACTTTGGCTATCCAGCCGTGGGGGCTACCCCATGTTAAATTATCTGGCTCTCCGGCCGTGGGGGCTACCCCGTGTTTATACTACTAGACTCGTTACCATATCGACCACTGACTTTAGTCATGTTTATGTGCCCTTAGCGTCAATGTCTATCATCATTGACGTGCCCAGATCCATTAGTTCACGCCCGTCCTCTGCGGCACGGTGTGAGGCTTGTCAGACCTAAATAGCGCTATCTAACTAATGACCCGCTCGCCATTGGCCCGGCAATTAAGTCGATATAAAAAGGAGGGACTTCGTGATAGAGTTTTGGTCTAGTGAAATTTAACTATCCAAGAGGACGAGGAATTACATTCCTTAACCCGTACTGTCCTACCCAAGGAGGACGAGGAATCCATATTCCTTAACCCAATCCCAACCCCTGGGAATCCCATGCTTTGTAGAGAGTGTGAACTCACCTTAGGTTAGCTCGGCAGATAAACGAAAGGTCAATTGAGCTGCTAGAGGTCAACCACGTCCTAACATGGTTACCATACAAGTCAGGTCTAGGTTCAAGTAGTGCACGTATGTTTACACATAAACTAACAGATTACGAACACGTATTGATCATGGCAAACACGTAAATCACCTAAACAGTCAAGTCCACATAATGCCCAACTTGTGCGACTCAGATGGTTGGGCTCACACAAGTTCATTAGCCCAATAGTCTTGTGCGATTCACTAAATGAAGCCCAAAGATACCCGGCCCAACAAATACAAGCAGTCCAGCATGTAAACGACCCAAACAAATAAACATTGGTCTTGTGCGGTCCGGAAGGACTTGTGCGACTGGGTGTTGGGCTTTAAGGCCCAACCACATAATAAAGTCCAAACCGTGTGTGTGGCCCAAGACGTGTGCGATTGACACTGTCTTGTGCGATCCACATGTCTTGTGCGATCATGCAGTTCTAAGTTGTACACTATGCTTAAATGATCGTATTAGTCTTGTGCGATTGTATTGTGCGACCAGTCTTGTGCGATTGTATTGTGCGATTGGTTACAAGTTTCCTTAAATTGTGGCAATCAGTTACTAATTTCAACAGTTTCCATCTATGCATTTATCGATCAAATCAATGAATTATCAATTACTTCTTATAAACTCCAACTACCCTCCCATCATGATCATAATCTAGTATAACAATCAATCATATAATCAAATCAACGATTTCCAATAACACACGTAACACATATTTACGAATCATGATTCCAATAGCATATACTCGATTCCTAATCATACAAAATGTATCAACATTAGATCCTGTGATTATCATATCCCCAATTCCTTTCCCTCTAATATCATTATACCAAGACAGTTTCGTGTATATCAAAACAATCCTCATTATCACAATTTATTAACATATCTCCTAACGTGAATCCCTAGTCAAACATATGATAACCAATCATCAAAAACCTTCGATCAATATCAACAACCCATCCATCACGCATTCGGTCATAGCCCAACGTAAATCATCTTAAAATTCATCAATAATTCGGTTCATAACATATATACAGAAATCAAATACATACTTCAATTCATGATCATAGTTTTAACAACATGTCCACTAACAGAAAACCCTAATCGATCACACTACAAAACTATCATCAAGAATATAACAATCAGTACATGATGAACACTAACCAGGAAATCGGATGACTACTCGCACGAGGTTGGAAGGCTTCGAGTAAGAGTCTGCTGTCGAACAAAGAGGGAAGGAGAGAGAGAGAGCTAGGGTTTGTGTATTTTCTTGTGTTTAAAGGATAATGAGGGTTATACACCAACCCCCTTAGTGTTAAGCGAAAATTATAAGGATCGGGCTCAGCTTGGGCTTCGGTTGTGTTGGATTTTGGCCGAGCACCATCATGTGCGATCGGTTAGGTCTCGTGCGACTAGGTTGGTGTTGTGCGACCAGGGTTAAGTATATATGCATACATTCACATCACATATAAACACATAGCATGATAAACGTAACATTCTGTTGAAACCAAGTACATTAACTAGTCACGTATGTTCAAATAAGTTACATCAAAGCATAGCAAGGAGGTTCTAAAATACGAGTTGTCACATTAGAGCAGGCGTTGGTCTTCAACATGTCATCAAACAAGTATATATCCACCCACCATAAAGGATGCCACAAAAAAATAAGCATCTTCTAAAGATGGCCGTTATGTAGGAAAATAAGGATCTACATAAGGCATTCAAAAACAGGTTCAAAACGCCAAAAAGGTTAAAGTAGAAGAGGCTGATGACAGTGAAGATTTGAATGAGAAATTAGATTATAATTTTTAATTTTTTTTCCATTTTCTATTGTTTGTTATGTAATTCTCTGTTGTTTATCGTCTAATTCTCTACTATTTTTAAAAAATTGAGTATAAAACGCCAAAAACTACAAACACCAAAACGCCTGAAAGTTTGAAAACTGTGAGAACGAATGCTAGCAAAATACGAGGTTGCTATATAAAACGCCAAAAAAGCAAACAAAGTATTACCGGAAAAATCAACACTAATTGACAGATAAAAATTGAAAGAAACAGTAAAATAAAGAGACGGTATCATTATTGCCAAACATTATAGTTATATTAATGCCACTGCATGGAAAATTGAAATTTATTTATCTTTTCAAAACGCCATAATTGCCTGTCACATTATAGGCCTGTATCCTAAATGGCAAAACACTTGATCTAAAAAACAATATAAAACGCCAAAAACAATACTTAAAACGCCAAAACATTTACTATGATTCTGATCTAAAACAATAAAAACGCCGCGTACTTATTAAACGCCAAAAAATAGAAAGATGAAGTGACACGCGTTAAAAAAGAAATATGAAAGGACAAAAAAGCCCCTCCGTCTTTCTCTAAGCGGCGTGACACGTGTTAGGCCAGGAAGCGTTCTCACCGTTCTCACACTTTTGAGCGTTTTCTCATGATCCCGTTTCTATATATATATATATATATAGGGTCGGGATTTGGAGAAAACGGTAGAAAGTGTGAGAACGGTGAGAACGCTTATGGATCGTCCGATCAAAACAATCTATGGACTAGATTGGCGCGGTGGCATTTTAGAAAATAACACCAATTTTATTACGTGGACGCGCGTCATTAAGGGTAAAAAGGTAAAAAAACCATTCCTCACATAAAACGCCATTGAAAAATAAAACACCAAATAAATACAAAACGCCAATTTTATCACTGCGTACTTTTTTCTGTGTTTTTATTTAAGTTCTCTGGTTACAAAAACGCCATAAAATATGAAACGCCATTATATATAACGCCAAAGTTTACATCCGGATAAATGTTAATTACATTTTTTGTTATAAAAATAACATCCCGCCTAAACTACGCGTCAAAAAAATTCTATAAATAGAAACGCCTCACCACCTTCCGTTTATCACACACAAAAACACAAAAAAAAAACACACAATGGTTGCTAAAAAAATTTACAACTCAATGTAAAACGCCAAAAAATACAACGACAGCAAACATATTTTCTTTGATCCTCAGTAATGTTCTGCATGAAGCTTCATTTAATGATTTGTTACGTGAGTGTAGAAAGATTTTGCTGCATGAGATGGACAAAATTGAAAAAAGAGGGACTGATGACACCCATATGTCATACTGTCATCTTTGTTCCTGAAGATGGTTTGGATGATAAGAAGAGACCTATACCAGTGTAAATGCTACTTTGGCCTCAATGAATATAATGAAGACCACAGGCAGATAGCATCCACCCACAGGGGGTCACTCTATGTCTCCAATATCCACAAAGACACTTCAACACATGAACAAAGAAAATAAACAACGCCAAACCCAAAACGCCATTTATTTGTCACATTTCTTGTAGTTTCAAAAGAAAAAAGAGACTGATGACACTGAAGATTTTAAATCATAAATTGCTTTTGCTTTGTTTTTTTTATTTTCTTCATCTATTGTTTGTTTTGTAATGTCAGTTAATAAACAAAAAAATAATATTAATTTTATAATTAAAAATATAATAAAATGTCAAATTTAGCAAATACGTGTAAAACGTCATAATGCCATAAAAAAGCCCCAAAAAACTACCAAACTATAATAAAATTAATTTGAACAACTAATATTATAAAAAAAGCATGAAACAATGTGCAAAGAATATAAAACAAAAGAAGTCCAATAGTTTTATAGTTATCTAACCGCCATTGGAAAACAAAACGCCATAATTACAGCCGTCAAAAGATTTGACGTGTTACACCATTAAAACAGTTGAGTCTGAAAACAAAACACGGTAAAAATGCAAAAAAACAGTAAAATGAAACGACGGAAAACATAATTACTAACATTTATTATATTAAATTTATTTATCTTTTTCAAAACGCCATAATTACCTGACATACGCGGGAAAAAAAGTCAATATAAAAGAAGACCATCAGAACTCAAGCTCAAACACGCCAAAAAAGACTAAAACGCCACATATTCTCCAAAACGCCAAAAAAAATAAAAAATGGCTAAGGTTATTGCATGAAGGTTTGAAAGGAAAGAAAAACGATTCATCATAAAGTTCTCTGACAAGAGAAGGGTCAAGGTAAGAACAATAAAAGCCATGATGGGAATGAATGAAAATGTTCAGAAGGATATCCTGGCCCTTGGGGTTCCAAGAGACAACGATTGTGAAAGAACAAGAACTGTAATAAAAAGACTGGAAAGAAAGTTTCCAGCAGAAGATGATGAAGATGATGATGATATTGAAGATACTCATATACCAAAACTTAGCAGTTGGGTATTGCATGAAGAAGAAGGAACACTTGAAGTTACTTATCAAAACGGGGTGCAATATTCAAGACCAATGGAACAAATGTTGAAGACAGGGTTGCTATCTATCATTGAACAACTTTGTGATTTAAAACCTTCAAACGATCCAAAATCCAAGGATGCAGTGATATTCAAGAATAGGCTGCAGGAAAGAAGAGACGAGCTAATGACGTTATACGCAAAAATGAAATTTGATGATGAAGAATCTGAAGAAAGTGATGAAGAAAGCGATGGGTACATCTCTGATGTAATCCCACCTACGGAAGACTATTAGTTTATTTTGATTTTCGTTTTATTGTAGTTTTATAAAATATTAATATATGGTAATGAATTATTAACAAAAAGATACAAAACGCCAAAAATGACATGGAAAAAGCCATAACGCCAAAAGATTAACTATGTGACACAAAAAGAATTAATTCAACGAGAAGAAATCTGAGAAAAAAACAATAAAACGCCAAATAATTAATAAATCTACATAACGCCAAAATTATGTTGCACGCAAAAAATAAAGAAGCATGTCAAACGCGAAAATCGTGAAAGGAGAAGAATACTAAAAAGACAAAAAAAAACCCTTCGGACCCTGATCATTCCCCACGCCACGTGTTCGGCCAGGATGCGTTCTCCCGTTCTCACACTTTTTGCCGTTTTCTCCTGATCCCGTTTATATATATATATATATATATAGGGATGGGTTATATAGAAAACCCCATCTTTTTTAGAAAACCCTGAAAACCCATTCTCATCCATTGATTGTCTTTCATCCAAGAAGATCTATGGCTCTCCTATTTTGTGTGTATATTAGATTTAAATATAATCAAAGAAGGGCATTTCTGGTAGAACAAAAAGACTTTTTGTCATTGGAAATGACAAACCCCACTTGTGTAGTACTAGTATCATCATCTCTCTCCTCTTTCTTCTAGTCACATCTTTCAAAACACTATTATCTCTCTCCTCTTTCTTCATCATGTGAAAGAGAAAAGCTTCATGGTCTTCAATGGTGATCCTTCAATGATGAACACCAAACACAAACAAAATCCAACTGAGTTCGGTAATGGTTAATGTTAGATATAAACACAAACAAAATCTCGTCTTGATCGGTATTCTTCCAACAATTCATTCGATTCTTGTTATTTTCCTTTGATATAAAAACTTACTGTTAGATAATCACGAATGAAACAACAAACAAAATCCAACTGAGTTTGATCCTTGCTTCCTTCTGTGACCGCCGGAGTTCGGAACGTCGTCGGAGAAACCGAGCAGTCGCCGGAAAACCTTAGCGTCGTCGGAGATACGAGGATCCCACCGGAACAACATCGCAACGCATCACCGTTCCACTGTTCGGTATATTTCTTTGTTTTTTTATCTTCGTTTAATCATCAGTTGATAACATCTCATTCTAACTCTATATAATATCAAGATCTAGTAATGGTTAATGTTCTATCTCTCTCTCTCCTCTCTCCTCTGTCTTCAATCAAGATCTAGTAATGGTTAATGTGCATGTATTTTAAATAAATAGAAAACTTTAGGATGAGATTTTGAACGGGTTTTTTTGTTGGTTTGGTTGCTTGTTTGGGGATTTTGATCTTAACAATAATTGTTTTTTTTTTTGTTGGTTTGGTTGCTGGTTTGGGCTTTTGATCTGAACAGTAAGTGTTTTTTTTTGTTGGGTTGTTTGATTTACAGAAACAGACCCATAACATGTGTTAAGCACCTGTTAGAATGATATATAACGTGTGTTGATTTACAGAAACAGATCCATAAAAGATATTCAATTGACAAGCTGGATGGATGTAGGCGACGTTAATGCGGGGACATTGAATAAGTCACATCCTTTGGGAAAGAACTCTTCGTTCATTTATAACATGTGTTAGTGGTTCATGCTGTAACAGAACACCATGATGTAACCTGACATGTGTTCATGTATAACATGTGTTAAGCCCCTGTTAGAATGATATATAACGTGTGTTAACCTTTTGTTAATAAAAAAAACAAGTAATATCTATTTTATTTTTGTTGATGTTTAAAATATCCGATAATGTGGATACTGAGCGTAAAACTTGTACAAGTAATAAATGTACAAGCTAGTATGTAACGTGTAATATGAAACGAGCCATTTATGGTAACACATGTACCGGTAATTTTGGAATATATAATATGAAACGGGTCATTTGTTTTGCACATTTTGGAATGTATAACATGTGTTAAGCCTCTGTTATAATATTTTTGTAACCTGACATGTATTCATGTATAAGCTAGTGGTTTACAAAACACCATGATGTGTATATACTGATCTAACATGTGTTACAATTTGTCTGTTCGGAACATGTAATTGCTTAACATGTGACAAGGGTGAAAACAGTCGACGGGGGCGATGAGTTTGATGGGGAGATTAGTTAATATCGTAATCTTGTTGTAACCCCACTTGTATACATATGATAACATATAAGCATCCATTATAACCCGACTTGTATTCATGTATATGAAAGTGGTTTGCAAAACACCATGATGTGCATATACTGGTCGTAACACGTGTACAAGTTAATATGGAACATACAAGTTAATATTGTAACAACGTGTATACCTGGGATAACATGTGTTAAGCCTCTGTTATAATCTTGGTTTAACCTAACATGGTGTGATGTATAAGCTAGTGGTTTCCAAAACACCATGAATTGTATATACATACTGTAACATGTGTTACGCGCCTGACATGTATAACGTGTGTTAAGCCTCTATTATAACGTGTGTTAAGACTTCCAGAATGGATGCATAAACTCCAATAGTAACTTAATAACAACATAGTATACCTGATACAACTTGTGTTAAGCCTCTTTTATAACGTGTGTTAAGACTTCCAGAATGGATGCATAAACTCCAATAGTAACTTAATAACAACATAGTATACCTGATACAACTTGTGTAAACCTCTTTTATAACGTGTGTTAAGACTTCCAGAATGTGTTAAGTCCATACCGTTTTAACATCATGTACTAGACAAAACAATAAGAGTCTCACATTACATATTACTAGTAAACGAAAATACATAGCACTAAGAAAAATGGTGGGCCATTTACTATACCCATAACCGTATAACTGATATAACGTGTGTCAAGCCTCTATTATAACGTGTGTTAAGACTTTCAGAATGGATGCATAAACTCCAATAGTAACTCAATAACATCAGAGTATACCTGCTATAACGTGTGTTAAGCCTCTATTATAACGTGTGTTAAGACTTCAGAATGGATGCATAAACTCCAATAGTAACTTAACAGCAGAAGTACAAACACGGGCGACTCCAACACAAAATGTTTTAAGTCCATACCGTTTTAACATCATGTACTAGACAAAACAATAAAAATGTTTTAAGTCTATACCGTTTTAAGTCCATACCGTTTTAACGTGTGTTAAGTCCCTATTAACACCAATAATCATAGAATGGATGCATATATGCCGAAAGAAAAAAATTTCTTTTACACATAACATGTGTTAGAGATTAATGT
>JARYGA010032038.1:0-31004 GCA_030545235.1 Helianthus tuberosus
CCGATGGGTTTGGGAATGATGTGTTGCAAAACAAAGCTTGCGGAGCTGTAACTGTTAAGCTTCAACTGGATTCGCTCATTTTCAATTTCAGCCTCTTGAAATTTAAGTTTCAGTTTAGCGATTTCATCCAGTTGTTGGTTGATTGATTCTTCTTTGACTCTAAGCACTGCTTTTAGATGTTCATTTTCTTTAAAAGTTTTACCATTTCGATCATCACAATCTTTCATTGTGCTTTTGAGTTTTTCAAATTTTTCAGAAATCTGACGGTTTTCAAGAATTAACTTTTCATTTTCTTGTTTAATTTTGTCATGATCAATTTTATCATTTTCAATTTGGCTAGTTAATTCTCTTATCCGTTCAGTTGAAGCTTTAACTCTTTTGTCACGACCAAGAATCTGATTCTCAACGCTTCTGACCTTTGCTGTCAGATCTTTAATTTTCTCACCGTTGAGATACGTGACAGTATTACAAAATTTGCACTCTTTGTTGCAATTTTTGCAACCAGCATTTCCTTCGATCTTTTTACCTGACACATTTATTGACGAATTTGGACTGACCTGGTCTTTTGACTCAGACACGAAGTTAGAGTCCACCTCAAGTGCTTTAGCAGCCAGCACTTTGTCAGCCATTTTTCCTAGGTTCTCTGCATTCAACTCCTGCGTTGTATCGATAACTCCAGTATCAATCTTCTTTGATTTTTCGATCTCTTCTTTCTCTTTCTCTTCTTTTTCTTTCTTCTCTTCCTCTTTCATTTTCTCAGTTGGAGTTCCCCACCATTTGTTCTGCCAATACTCATCCTCATCTTTCATCTCCTTGATTAAGGCTTCCAGATCAAGAGTTTTGTGATCGATCGCAATATTTCCATACTCATCAAGACAACATTCCCTGTCCGGATCCCATCTTTTCGCTCTCTTTGCTTCCAAATAGATACCAGACAGTCTAGTAATTTTGTTTTCCGAAATCATTTTTCTGTATTTATACTTCTGCTCTTCAGTTCGATTATCTTTCCACGGAATAGGTTCATTTTTCGCCATAAACGCGTAACCAACCGCATCTTCCTCCGGTAGCACTTCTTTGCTCCAATCATACCCTTCATCATCATAAATCACCGCAAGAGCTCTAGATTTCTCTCTATTATCTTCAACCTGCTTCAGTCTAGGCGGCTCGGATTTATTCTGATGATATATTGCCTTCTTGTAATAATCATCTCTGAAAGGATTCTCTGACTCATCAGCATATGCGTTTCTGCATTCTCGTTTAAAGTGACCTTTCTGCTTACACTTGAAGCACGTCACTTTGGACTTATCGAACCCCAGCTTAGTAGATGCACCACCAATTGTCTTCCTGCCGGTAATTTCCATGAAACGCTGTGCTCGACGAACAGCACTGGCCATAGCCCAACGAATATCGATCAGCTCCATTTCCTCAGGATCAATCTGATCATAATCTTCTTTCGTCAGATTGGTGTTGCCTATCTTCCCAGCTACTAATCCTTCATACGATTCCAACACCGATGCTAGGAATATCATTTGCTGTTGGGCTGACTCCTCGTCAAAATTCTGAGCATTCTTCAAATCTATTGCAATATTGCATTGAAAACGATTCTTTGCATTAGAATGACTTGCAGATGATGAAGATCCACTGTGATAACCACTGTGACTTCCACTGCTTTGACCACTTTGACTTTCTTTGCTTGCTGTGGAAACATTCTCAGCAGAAAATGCAGTTTTTGGAGAAGTTGCTTTTGGCATCATGCTTTTTGGATAATACAAATCCAAATTCTGCTGGTAAGATGAGTGATTGACTTTGTATGTCTTCTTCAGTTCCAACTCATGACTCTCTAGTTTCTCAATCAGCATATCTGGAGTAAGATCTTTCGACAAGATAGTGTTCTTTAGCATGAGAGCATAATATCTCCACTCCATCTCGTCTGGCAACGAATCGAACAACTTGTCTACTTGCTCATCATCAGAATATTTAATTCCATGTCTATCTAATTCCAGCTTTAGATGCCCAAACCTCTCGATCATTTTTGATACTGATTCATTCTTTAAACATCCAAACATATCAAACTCTTTTCTAAGAAGTTTCTTTTTGTTTTTCACGATTTCAGTACTTCCTAAACATTTCTTTTCTAACTTTGCCCAAAGATCTTTTGCATTTGAATAATCAATCAAGGAGATTATGTCCTCCCGAACAGATTGAAATAACAAAGCCACGCATTTTTGCTCAGCTACAAATGATTCAATCTCATCAGTAGATGTTAAGGCTTCACCATTCTTATTTCCGTTTTCATAACCGTTCTTCAGACTTTTCCAACTTGGAAATGCAAATGCCATAATCCAATCTTCAAACTTTCTGGACCACCGACTGTACTCCTCGATAGCCATTAGCTTTGGGGGTTTATTGAATGTTCCAAAAGCACTTTCCGATTCCCAAGCTTCCTTTTTCTTTTCTTTCGGTGGAATCTCGTTCACATTGCTTGACGATGTATCATCGTTTCCGGAATTTCCAGCAAGCGCGTACATATCGCTGAATGGGTTCAAGAAAATATCATCCATCGTAAATGTACCTGCAAAATCAACAATCACTTAGACTTTTCTTGATTTTTGAAAAACTCAAATTCAAACGAAACCTCTTGAAACAGTTCAAGAGAAAGCCAAGTTCAATAGAAAGCCCTGATTATTTTCAATAGAAACCTGATTATATGAACCTTTCAAGAGAAAGCTGGTTTCTATTGAATTTTTCAAGAGAAAGCTGGTTTCTATTGAGTTTTTCAAGAGAAAGCTGGTTTCTTCAAGAGAAAGTTCGAAGAACAGTTCAAACGAAACCTAGTTTTAAGCCATTTTTTATCAGTTTTAATCTGAATTTTGATCTGATACTTTGTAGGATTTGTTAATTCTATGTTTTACACGACATATGAAAAAATCAGGCCATTTCAACCGTTAGAACTCGTCCAAATCAGAAAAGTATGAGAAGAAGTGAGTAGAAATAAGAAAATCTGGTAGAATCAAGCTGCTATGGTATGAACTCCTTGTCCTAAGCTCTGATACCACTTGTTGGACCGTTTGCGTGACCCTAAAAGTCAGTTAAGGCAGTTCATCTTCAAATATGAAGGCGGAATCAACATATAAAAAGTCATAACAGCTTTGTTCCTTTCAATTCTTCTTCTATTAATCGATTCAGAGTCTTTACAATCAATTTCTAACAAAATTTCGACAGCACCTTGACTCACACACAAACACCATCACGTTTCTATTCAAATGACACACTCTCCTATATATAGGCCCTAGGTTTCTATTGAAAATGACACACTACCAGTTCAATAGAAAGCTGATCAATAGGTTTCTATTGAATATGCACAATATCAGTTCAATAGAAAGCTGATCAATAGGTTTCTATTGAACTTGCATTGAAACCCCTTCAAGAGAAACACCCTAGATAAAGAAGTAAAACCCTAATTTCTAATCTATTGTGTGCTCATACATTCTATCTAGACAAAAGACTTTATAAGACGTAATCAGCAGACATTCAGTGCACCAACAAAAAGGGATAAAATGCAGCTTTGGACGATTTGGAGATGAACGGGTCGTGCGTGGAACGAATGAAGAAACAAAACACACAAGTCAGGGTGCCACCGTAAATTACGGTGGCCACCGTAATTTACGGTGGCCCTGAAACTTGCCTGAATCCCATCGTAACTCAGTGTACACTCACCGTAACACTTTGGAGACCACCTTAATTTACGGTGGTACCGTAAATTACGGTGGAGGCTGCGACAGAATCCGTAACTGCCTCATTAAATCAGTTTTTGGGGTGCCTTTTCACATTATCTCATGATTGGACAGTTTCTCTGCACTCTAGGGGTGATTTTGGCTGATTCTTGTTGGTTGGAAACAATTCTAAACATTTGGTGCTTGTTTTTGATTCTTATGAACTTGACTTTTAATGTTATGATGATCAACCGAACAATGTCCGGCTAAACTTGTGGTGATCATCTTAGGTGAAGGTTTCTCTAAACTTTTGTGTCTTTATTCCGTTATTTCTAGAATGATAACTTGTGTTTGCTTGATTATCATGGTCTATACATAATTGTTTGTAGCTTGTTAATTGGTAGTGCAATTTCTAGTCTCAATCGTACGTTCTTGGTGCCGTTGGCAATCGAGATATCACGGGAAGGGTTAGGGTTGGTTATTGATTAATTGATCATCGGGAAACAACCTCGCGTTTATATAATCCGAGTACTTTGTTCCCTTTTATCACTTTGATTATTTATGCACGAGTTATATCTATGTAACTCTTTCTAGTTGGAATTTCACACATTTGTTAAAAGAAACTGAATCCTATGATGGTCATTGTTTTCCTAATCTGCTTTACAACCAAACTTTGATTTGAAGTTATTTAGTACTTTTAGTTTTAAAACTAAACAATCCAAATAATTGATCTTTACTTTCTGCAAATTAGGTTAATTTTAGTTTAAGTGTAAAGCTATCACATCAACACATTTTCCACATACTCCATGAGTTCGATACCCATTTACCACTAGCTATAGTTGTTTTTTGGATTAAATTTGCGTGTACTACGACAGCACGTCAATCACCGCAAGTGGTAGATCCCCGGCAGGAATGCCATCAGCAGGCTGAATCTCAACTCCGATGTCTGGCAGCGTGAACGACTGAAAATCATCGTCATCTGTACTCGTGGTGTCGGACGTGTAGACGTCTCCCTCTGATGGTATCTCATCGTCTGACACAACTGCCATGGGGTCCACTGTGTCTGATACTCCTGTGTCGGAAGAAGAAACCATGGTGTCTGTAACACAATCACATATATGCACATATATCAATCATGAAATCAAATAAACATGTAAGTCACAATAAGGCAAACAAGTAATTCTCCTAGTCTTCCCAGACTACCCCTCCCTGCCTCTCAGACTGAACTTCCTAGCCTCTCAGACTAACTCCCTGGTCTCTAAGACCATCCTCCCAGTCTCTATGACTAAACCTCCCCAATCTCTAAGATTGAACCTCCCAGCCTCTAAGGCTAAACCTCCCCAGCCTCTAAGGCTGAACCTCCCCAGCCTCTAAGGCTGAACTCCCTCAGTCTCTGAGACTGAAATAATATTTTTGAACAGTGTATTTGTGCCTTTTATTTGTAAAAATGTTTTGTATCCTGGATCTGGACGCTTTAGTGTATGCAGTGTAAAAATGTTTTCGTGAGAGCCCTAGTGATCATAGTCTAGACTCGAGAAAGAATCCTAGTTCGCTATGATCGAGGCTCTGATACCAAGCTGTCACACCCTGGCTTTTGCGGAAGCGTGGGTTTATTTTGGTGTGACTTCTTAATACCATAGCACAATCATAACAATGCTATATGAATTAAAACACATGATAGTCATCCATTCATTTAGTTTTAAAAGTTACCACAACAACATTATTTTAAAAGTCGACACATGAAACCAAATACAATCATGACATAATTAAAAACATGTTCATACGACACGACAAAAGTCTTGACTAGAAATACGGTTTAAGACTTGTAACCCGTCTAGGCAAGGGTCACCCATCCTAAACCTGGATGACATCATTATTCCCTACGCAGCTTGACGTGATTGCATACCTTGCCAGATCCATTAATTTCCTGAAATATATGTAGTTTGAAAAATCAACAAAAGTTGAGCGAGTTCATGTAAAAGTGAGTATGTATAAACCCTTGTAGTATGTATAAAAATCCCTGGTATGTAGCAATTAAGGAAAAAGAGATCACCATTGGGTTGCAAAGCCAATGATATGTGTGAAGTGATGCAGGAAGACTCAAACCTAGCAAATTTGTGCGTCGGTCTCATAGACACCTCATGGTCCACTCAGCGGACTCAGGGGTAGGGCTCGCTACACCCAAATATATCTATCACTCATGACCCTCGGTCCTACAACGAGGATTAATGGCCTCAAGTACCACCTACCCACTCACGTGATCTAAGTAGTATACCCTCCTTAAGCTAACCATACCATGTATAAAAGTGTCTGTAATTACTGTAACATGTATTCCACCCCCGAAGTATAAAAACTGAAAACAGTTAAGAGAAAAGGGGGACATGAACTCACAAAAGTGCGTATCCTGTAACGTCAACCTCAAACTCGAACTGCTACGTGACGACCTACACGTACTAATGTCTATTAGATGAATGGGTCGTGCCTTGGCTTAGGGTTTAGTGTTTTGAGTTGCGTTACTATGATATAATACTTTTTAAAATAATATTAATTATTTTAACTTAACTTTTGTATTTAGGAAAAATAGTTAGGCAACTATTTTGTATCCACACTTCTTAATTATTTTATAAGTGTATTTCCTTCCCAAGGATGGGGGTATTTATACATGTACACATTATAATTCCGAAAAATATATTTTAAGTCCCACTTAGATAATATATTTAATTTACTTGTCTAAAATATCTTAATTCCAAAATATATATATTTTTCCCAAAAATATTATATTTTACTTCATAAACTTTCCAAAATAATACTTTACCAAAAATATACGTATAAGAGTATTTTTCTGAAATATACATAAGTTACGTTTTAGCGCTTCGTAATACAACAATACTTGTGTAACTTAGATATTTATTTATGAGGGTTTTGGTATTATTTTGGAGTCGTAATATCATGGTGTTATAAGTTATATTATTTTTACTCTAAAAATAATATATTTAGTTCACGTAATAAACAAACAATCATTCAAGAGTTTTAGTATGGGATATATATTCTAAATATATATTTAACAAATTTTATTTACAAAAATCAACCTCCGGCACTTAGTGTCTTTGTAATAAAAATCATGGCGAAGTTTATTTTGAAAACCAAGTTAAAAATATATTTGTAAACACTTACTAGAAAAATATTTTATAAGTGTTGAAATTCTAGACAAATTTCGCCAGGGTTTCCTTTGTAAATGGAGGCGTCCACGCTTACTAGCGTATCATTTTCTTTTGTAAAATCATTCAATTAGTCATCATCCAACAACATACTATTTCTAATCATCAATCTTGACAAAAATAAGCATAAATCATAAGCTTATGAACTTGAAATATTTATAAAAGCAAGTAGTAACTTACTAGCATAATTAGTGAGTCTTGTTACCTTTAAAAATGTGATTAGTTTCTTAAAAACTTTATCTTTAAAGGATTTGAATATTTACAACTTCTAGTCATGATTTCCAAAAATATTTCTTTGTAAAATTTTCTTGTTACACAAGTGTTTATACACTTGTTTACTTACTAAAAATGTGTTTAGTTCATACAAGATCCAAGTTTTAACAAAAATAATATTTTTCACTTGGTTCTTTCGAAAAACCCCACTCATAGATCTTTAGATCTACAAGTTTACAACTCATTTTGATCTTTATTTTTCAAGAAACATGTATGTAATCAAGTTCATAACTTATGTGTGGATGATTTCATCATCCACAACATTTTTAACCTTCACATCTTGCTAGTTCATGTCTTTAAACATGATCTAGAAAGCCTATGTGATGAACCATATCATTCCATCTAACAAACAACATACAATAATCATCACAACATAAGACCAACATGATTTTACCATTACATTAACCATTTTTCATCTTTAGTTAGTTTATACTTCAAGACTTTGATCATGATCTTTAGAGTTCTTACATTTTTATCATTCTTTTTACTATTAACCACCAAAATTATGAACAAGATGAAGATCTAAGGCACTTACTACTAGCACAAGGCTAGGAGAGTTTCAAAGCGTAAAAGTGATGGATAAAAGAAAACGAGAGCGGTCCTTGAGCTTCCGAACACACCAAGCTTACTTGTAGGATCACTTGCACCCTTGAGAGTATGGAGGTTGCTTGGAATGGACTTGAAGGTGATGATGGTGGGTGTTGTTGGGGTCGGCCGAACACAAGGGGAGAAGAAGGAGGAGAGCTTGTTTGATGTTGAGTGGTGAAATGAAATGGGTTAACCCTTGTGCATTTAAATAGACCATGTTCATCTTTAACCTTCATGTAATATGTTCTTTATCCACCAACATTAACAAATAAATTAATGAAAAGAATTGTGGGGGTGTCCTACCCTCACACAACCGGTTCAAAGGGGGGGGGGGTATGGGGTTGGGTTTCAATTCTTGGTTACAAGATTAGTTAGAATCTAGTTAGGATTTAAAGGTTAAATTTGTATGTTAAGGTGTGTTATTTAATATAAAGTGTGTTAGGGTGTTCGGGGACCCTAACTAGCTCAGAAAAGTAAAAACAATGTGTTTGTCAATATTTTTATGTTCCGGGTAAAGTCCGGTTGTTCGGTTGGGTGTTGTTCGTTAAAGTGCTAAATTAATCTTTAAAGTGCCTTTTATAATGCTTTTAGTGACACATTAAATTCCCAACACTTTGGAAAATATCTAGGACTATTTTGCCAAGTTTTTGCACTTTACTAGCATTATTAAATGCTGAATTTTGGTTATTTAGTGCATAATTCTGCATTTAAAGTGTGTTTTAGGCACTTCCGGGCACTATAACTATCACCTAGTGACGCAGTTTTATGGTCCTCACTTCCCTACACTCCCTACTAGTGTAGTATTCTAATTCTGGCTCATACTGGCCTCAAAAGCATTGTCTGTCTAGGTGCTGGCATTGTCAGCATGTCTCTGGGTTATCCGCTCACTGTGCTAACTGTGCTTTGTGCATCATGGTTGTCACTAATGTTTGTATGTAATAAATGGAGTGACAGTATGAAATGTGATGCATATGTATGTATGTAATAGAAATCAGAAAGAAGTTTAATCACAGCTGTAATTAAGCATAGTCATTAAGCATAAATTAAATATTAATTAATTGTACGGATACCTGGAATTGTGAGGGTTGTCACAGCCCTAGTCAATCTGGCTGCTGGTGCGAACGCCTGATTGCAACTCTTCTATGATCAACTCTTCTGGATGATATGAAAGAGTCCTCGGCATCACCTCGCCTGGAACATCTACCTCACCTTCCAAATTTGTAACGTTCTGATCTGCGACTTGTTCATTGACAGCAATTGTCTGATCTGGAGACTGGATTTGCTCCCCCTCAGACTCTGAATCACCATGATCGAATGTTGGCCTTTCATCAAATTTTGAATTATCATTGACTGCCGTCTGATTGTCAGGAGCATGTTCTCGTTCCGAAGATGTCGGAGTTTGCTGAACATCATCATTCTCTCCAGCATTACTTGGACCAGCTTCATCATCGTTGGAAGTTTGTCGTTGACGTCTAGAAGATTCTGCTGGGAATCTTTCCTGTGCTGCTTCATATTCTCTTAGAATATCCAACTCATCAAAGAACTCTGGCTCTTCCTCTAGCTCGAATGAATCCCATAGATTGTCATAATTGAAGCGCCATGAGTCAGCGGGTTTCTGTGGTGGCGTTGTGTAGCCTTGGCACTCAACATGTTGTGCTTCGATGATCTGCTTCATACTTGGAACAAAGACTCTTTTCAATGGACTTGCATATCCCACGAAGATACCTTCAAAGTACTTTGGACCAAATTTGCCATCGGGATCCAGAACTGTGTAGGGAGACCCGAAAGGTTCCAAATGCTCGAGATTAGGCTTTCTATTGTTGTTCAACTCGAAACATGTCTTGTTGTGCTTTTTCACAGTGAGAACCCTGTTGAGAGTATAGCAAGCGGCTAAAACAACCTCTGCCCGGAAATTGATCGGTAATTTGGAATCAGTAAGCATCGTCCTGGCCGTTTCTATCAGTGTTCTATTCTTTCTCTCAGCGACTCCATTTTGCTGCGGAGTATAAGGTGCGCTGAATTCTTGCAGTATACCCTTTTCATCACAAAATTCTTCCATTCTGTTATTCTTAAATTCAGTACCGTTATCACTTCTCAATCTTTCTGATGCGGGTTCGGTACAAATTCTCAATTTTTCTGAAAAGTCTCCGCAAACTCTCGAATGTTTCATCTTTTGTCTTCAAGAACAACACCCACGAAAATCTCGAATAGTCGTCTGTGACTACTAAGCAGTAGAGATCCCCAGTTATGCTTTTGACATTCACAGGACCAAATAGATCCATGTGAAGTCTCTCCAATGGCCTCGAGACTGAGTTCATCTTCTTTCCAGGGTGAGATTTCTTCCGTTGCTTTCCTTTGACACAACTAATTCACTCCCCCTCAAGATGGAAACTCTTCAAGTGAACACCTTTGACCAAATCGTTATGTACTATGTGACAACTCGTAATTTAGAACCCTTCGTTGTATCTTGATGTAACATACTTGAACGTTATGTGACTAGTTGACTGGTTGGTTTAATGAATGTTATGAGTGAACATTATGTGACTACGTACTATGCTTATATGTATGCATGTGATTATGTGAACCGAGACACAATGGACCCGACTCGAGACCACGCAGTCTCGAGTGAACAGTGTAACAGTGGGCCGGTTGGGCCATGCACCTCCCTTAGCCCACCCGAAAGCCCATTAGGGTGCACCACCTTAGAACTAGTATATAACCCTTGTTGTTAGCCAAACTTGCCATTTTTGGGCAACCCACACACACTCCTCTACACACACACACTCTCCATTCTCTCTCACTAAAACCCTAGCAACACCACCCCCTTCTCTTGGGTCGGATCAAGGATAGCAAGCCAAGCTCTCGGATTGCTTGTGTTCTTCACCCGGAGAATATCGGACAACAAACCTACTCCCCTTCGCACACTCCTCACCAACCGGTTAGTGTTTTATGATGCTTGTTGTTAAGATGATATTATGGATGGCATGATTTAACTAGTATAGTTTGTATGATGATGTTCTTGTGAATCGGATGTGTATGATGATGTTAATCGTCTATCATGTCTTGATTACGGATTGGTTGCATGATGAGTTAATGATATCTTGTGATTGAATGCAATTTAAACCATTAATTGTTGATGTTTATGAAATCGGCTTGCATATGTGTATTAGATAATGATCATGTTACTCGGAATGTATACTCTTGTGCTAAGAATCGAATGCTTAAATCGGATTAGTTGTAGAGTCGACTATGAGGTGTTATGTGATGATTTGAAACCCTTAGATGAGTATGTTTAAGTGTTTTGATTGTTGTTCATGTTATGATTATGTTAGAGTTCATAGAGATTGACGCTACAAACCCAAAAAGGATGAACAAGTTTGAATGTGAGTATGAATATTTGAATATCTTATGAACATTGAAAAGATGCCATGTTTAATCCAATTTGTTTGGAAATTAGACAACAAAACATGTTTGTATGGATAGTACACACTGTTGCATGAAATCAGAATCTCATTGGCTAGTATAATGCTGGCAATCAGCAGATGTTCCAACCGA
Source organism: Helianthus tuberosus (assembly GCA_030545235.1). NCBI lineage: Eukaryota > Viridiplantae > Streptophyta > Magnoliopsida > Asterales > Asteraceae > Helianthus > Helianthus tuberosus. The sequence continues at coordinate 11,348 of JARYGA010032038.1, forward strand.
GACCTCCGGTCTCGACTCGAGACCATTCAGTTACAACTCGAGACTGTAATGGTTGCGACTCGAGACCAACCCATGACAGCCCGAGACCACGGTTGCGACACAGATTGCGAGTCGAGAACCCCTAGTCTCGACTCGAGACCACACACTACCAGCGCATGAACAACATGACTCGAGACCAGGTTACGGGTTTGTTGCGACTCGAGACCTGACTCGAGACCACCATGTCTCGGGTGATGAAGGCTAGACCGAGACAACGCCGTTTCGACTCGAGAACTCTAGTCTCGACTCGAGACCACCTGACTATATGCAATCTGTATGGGCTTACACGGTTACAGGCCCAAGTATTTGGGCCGAACATATGGGCCCTATGTGTTACTGTTAAATGTGTATGTTGTGCACTGTTGATTGGACTGCCATGAGAAACACTTATTTGTAACGTGCTAGTATACGTGTAGAACATACGTGCACTACTTGGATGTGAACCTGACTTGAATGGTATCTATGTTAGGACGTAGTTGACCACTTACAACTTGATTGACCTTTCTGTGTATCTGCCGACCAAACCAAGGTGAGTTCACACTCTACAAAGCATGGGATTCCCAGGGGTTGGGAATGGGGCTAAGGAACATGGGTTCCTCGTCCTTCTTGGGTAGGACAGCTATGGTTCAGGAATGTAATTCCTCGTCCTCCGGGACAGATAACTCGTACTAGACCAAAACTCTATCACGAAGTCCCTTCTTTTTATATCGACTTAATCGCCGGGCCAATGGCGAGCGGGTCATTAGTTAGATAGCGCTATTTAGGTCTGACAAGCCTCACACCGTGCCGCAGAGGACGGGCGTGAACTAATGGACTATGGCACGTCGGTGATGATAGACACCGACGCTAAGGGCACATAAACATGACTAACGTCAGTAGTCGATATGGTAACGAGTCTAGTGTATACATGGGGTAGCCCCCACGGCCGAAATGCCAGATAACTAACATGGGGTAGCCCCCACGGCTGTATTTCCAGAGTAAATGGGTAAACAAATCACGTTTTCAACTATGGGGTAACCCCCACGGCAGGATGCCAGTTAAAGGAAACTGTTTTTGGAACAACTTAAAACGACCACCCAACCGTGAACTCACTCAACTTGTTGTTGACTCGTTACTACATGCTTTGCAGGTCAATAGGTACTTAGCTGGAGCTTGCATGGGGGAAAGTCATTGTGGGACATGGACAGCGGTGTGCCATGTTAAACTTTGAAATGTTTAAACTTATGTTTTAGTTTTGAACATTATGCTTCCGCTTTGCAACTTAAACTATGTTTTGTTTGGACACCAATGGTATTGATTAAACCTTTATAATTATTAACTTGCGTGTTCAATATGATTGGTGGCTGGATCCTGGTCAGTCACGCCTCCAAGCGGTGGTATTCCCCAGGTGGATTTTGGGGGTGTGACATACTAGGTAGTTCATCTTGCGTTGGTGAATGTGGCCCATCTTCCTATGCCACAATTGCGACTCCTTTTCAGTGGCCCTTGACATGAAGCAATGAGTTTGACCCGTGGTAGTCGTGGCTATGCTCATATCCAACACGTACAGATCATCAACTCGTGGTGCTCTCATGATGATCCACTCCTCAGAGCTGACAAACCCCGGCTTCATGATCAGACATTCTTTATCCGTGAAGTGTGTCGAATACATTCGGTCACAGATCTGAGAAATGCTCAGAAGATTGTTCTCTAGCTCGGTGATGTAGTTGACTCTTTCAAACTTGACAATACCATTCGATAATGTTCCCTCTCCAATGATACGACCTCCCTGATTACCGGCAAAACCAACATAACCTCCGTTAAACCCTCTAACGTCATAAAGTAGGGGTTTTCTCCCCGTCATGTGCCTCGAAGCTCCACTATCCATTATCCAACGTGAGATGGATCTCGGAAGCTCCTACACATTTCACAATTATTTAGTGAGATTTTGAAGCAACCCAAGCCTCTTTCGACTCAGGTAGCTTGACGTTAATGCGTGTGGTTTTGGAGTATAATGGTGGGAAATTCTTTTTATTCATCTTTAAACTTTCTTCAGACCCAATCTCAACCTCTTTATATAAAAAGAAATCATTTTTCAGAGGTTGACCAGATGATTGGTCTTTCTTTGCAACATACTTCTTTCCTGATAAGGCAGAAGTTTGTTTCTCAAGTTTCTCATAGTAATCCAAAGGAACATTCATCTTTACCTGTGTGGTAGAAGATGATTGTTTTGCAGACTCAGAAACCTTTGGTTTTGGAGAACTTGCTTTCTTATCATCAGATTTTGGCTTCCATGTTTGTTGACGCGAAGCGACCCGTTTGTAAAGTTTATCAGTTTTAGTTACCAACTTCTTTACATGTTCAGTTTTGACTTTGGTGTTTTCATTTTTCAAAACTTTCTTCTCAACAACCATTGGAGTTTTGCCTTTTACATCGTCTTTCTTTTTCGGACTCTCGACAACCGTAGACTTAGGCTTCGAGTTGGTGCACTTTCGTGCAATGTGTCCAACTTTGTTGCATTTAAAACATGTTCGGGTGTCAACTTCCCAACTTTTGCCTTCGGTCTGAGGCTGTGAGGCCTTCTTCTCAAAGAATTCTTCGTTTGATTTTGAAAAAAATTCAGATTCTTGCTCGGAATGTGAACTCGAGCTTTTCACAAACATCTTTTTCTCAACAAACTTCTTGTTTTGAAAGTTCCTTCTTTGATTATTCTTACCACCCTGATAACCGCCCAACCATTTGTTTTGATTGTTGTTGTTGTTAAATCGTGGTGATACAACAGGTTTTTTGTAATAAGATTTATCTTTTTCAAAATTCAATTGCCTTTTTGAACGTTTCAAACCTTCGATTTCAGCAACATCAATCTCAACCAGTTTGAACACATTTTTCAACTTGTAGACATTCACATTCTCAAGTGGAAATTCAAGATCCGAATACAACTTATCTGAACCCGACATCTTGTACATCACAAGAGTAGGTTCTTCACTTAAGTTGTTTTTGGATTTTGATTTCGGAATGTAATTATTCAAAAAGCATTATTCGTCTTCAGTTGAATCACTATCAGATTTTAAAACGTTTTCAACCACATTTTTAACAACTTCGGACTGAACACTGTCTTCATCAGATGATGAAGTGAATGTGACATCGATCGTTTCTGGAAGTTTAACCTCATTTGTTTCATCATCATTATCCAACCCAGACTTTTTCTTTGAAAAATTATTCAATACGGGAGGTGGAACTTGATGATACCCTACCCCAGTTCCGTCTGAATATACATCTTCACCAGCTTTGTTCTTCCCAATGGGTTTGGGAACTATGTGTTGAAGAACAAAGCTCGCGGAGTTGTAACTGTTTAATTTCAGATTGATTCGTTCGTTTTCAATCTTAGCTTCCTGAAACTGAAGCTTTAGATTAGCAATCTCATCCATCTGTTGGTTGATTTGCTTTTCTTTAGACTGAAGAACTCCTGATAGTTGAAGGTTTTCTTTGGATGTTTTACTGTTTCGATCATCAGAAGCTTTTATTGTTCTTTTCAGCTTTTCATGATTTTCAGAAAGTTGCCGGTTTTCATGAATTAACTTTTCATTTTCTTTCCTAATTCATTCTACATCAATTTTATCTTTTTCAATCTTCTCAGTAATTCCTTTATTCTATCATTTGAAACTTTCACCAATTTATCACGACTTAAGATTTGATTTTCAACTACTTTGACTCTTTCAGTTAGTTCTTCAATCTTTTTGGCATTGAGATATGCATGTGTGCTACAAACCTTGCAGTTTTTCATGAAATTTTTGCAGTCACTCTCAGTTTTAGCCTTATCAGTCTTACCTGACCCATTTGTTGAATCACTACAACTGATCTGGCTCTTTGACTCAGATGCAGACTTAGAGTCTACCTCTAATTCCTTTGCTGCGAACACTTTTTCTGCCATCTTCTTCAGGTTCTCTGGAGTGAATTCTTTTGTTGTGTCGATTATCCCATCATCGACTTTCTTTGACTTTAACTCTTTCTCTTCTTCAGCTTGTCTTGCCCATTCTCTCTGTCTTTCTTCTTCCTGTTGTGCTATTTGTTCAATGAGAGTCTCAACAACTAGTGTTGATGGTTCAGCAATTATATTTCCTTTTGGGTCCAAATAGCACTCTCGATCAGCATCCCATCTGTTAGCACTTTTAGCCTCTTTCCAGGCTTGATAATGTCTATCCTTTATTGTTTGTGCTAACATCTTTCTATTAACGTATTTCTCCTCTTCAGTTCGTGTGTCTTTGATTGGTACGATTTTTGCCATGAAAGCATAACCCACAGCATCTTCTTCAGGTAACAACTCACTCCAGTCAAAGCCCTCATCATCATGGATATCTGCTAAGGCTTTTGACTTTTCTTTAGGAGTTTCTTCAATTTGTTTCATTCTCGGTGGTTCTTCTTTGTTGCGATGATAAATGGCCTTTTTATAATAGTCGTCATGGAATGGATTGGCCGTTTCATCTGAAGATGCATTCCTGCATTCTCTCTTAAAGTGCCCTTTCTGCTTGCACTTAAAACATGTAACTTTTGACCTGTCGAAGCCCAATTTTGTAGAAGGTCCACCGATGGAGTGTCTTCCAGTTATCTCCATAAACCTCTGAGCTCTTCGAACTACGCTTGCCATGCACCAGCGTATGTCTATCAACTCCATTTCTTCGGGATCGATTTGATCATAGTCTTCTTTGGTAAGGTTCGTGTTCCCGATTTTCCCAGCTACTAAACTTTCATAAGATTCCAGGATTGAAGCCAGGAATACCATTTGTTGTTTTGAAGTTTCTTCATTGAAATTCTGGGCATTGTTTAGATTTACTGCAATGTTACACTGAAACACGTTCTTAGGAACAGATTGTTGTTGCTGGCTTGGAGCGGATGAAGAAGTACCCCCGTGATAACCACTACTGGGTGCTGGACTGCTGTTTTAACTTTCTTCAGTAGCTGTGTTCTAGCTCTCAGCTGAAAACGCCGTCTTTGGTGAAACAGTCTTTGGAATCATGCTTCCCCGATAGTACAGATCAACGTTTTGTTGGTATGGGGTGTTGTTGACTTTATTCGTCTTTCTAATCTCAAGTTCGTGGCTTTCAAACCTCTCAATCAGCCAATCAACAGTCATATCAGACATCTTCATTGTGTTCTTCAACACCAGCGCATAATACTGCCAATCCTTTTCATCGGGCAGTGATTCCAACAACTTCTCGACCAATTCTTCCTCGGTAAAAGTAATCCCATATCTCACAAGCTTCATTTTTCGGGTGACAAAAACGCTCTATTATCTTCAAGACCGACTCATTCTTCATACAACCGAACAAATCAAATTCTTTTTTCAATAAACGTTTCTTGTTCTTAACGATTTTTGCTCCTCCTACACACTTCTTTTCTAATTTTCCCCACAAATCTCTTACATCTTTGTAATCGATCAAAGATATGATATCATCCCTTACGGATTGATGCAATAAAGCAATACATTTCTGTTCAGCAATAAAATTTTCTTGTTAAGTATCGATCAGATTTTCATAATCACTCCTTCCAATATTGAAACCATTTTTTAAACACTTCAAGCTTTGGTAGGCGAATGCCTTCAACCAATCCTCGAACCTGCTCGCCCATCTGTTATAATCTTCAATGGCCATGAGCTTAGGCGGTTTGTTGTAAGTACCATAAGCGTTGTCCACGCTTAGTGAGTCAGCAATCGCTTTCTTAGGATTCGGGTTTGGAGCTATGTTGTTCGTGTTACTTGTCGTGGCGTCTCCCGTGTTGTAAGCAAACACGTCGCTGAATGGGTTTAGAAAATCGTCTCCCATTGTAGAGTACCTGAAACAGTTTTCAAACACTTAGACAAATTTTTAGAATTTGCAAAAGATTCACACTGATGCACTTGAATCGGATGGTGATCCGATCGAGTGGCACACTCAGGTAACAAGAGATATACACGAATCGGATTGCAACTCGATCGGGTGGTAATCCGATCGAGTGGTTGTCCGATCGAGTGACACAAAGACTTTTGAGAAACTTTGACTTTTTAACCCTTCACCGATCGGGTGGTAATCCGATCGGGTGACAGGATGACGTAAGCTTATGAAAACAAAGACAACAATGTCGTCCGATCAGGTGGTGATCCGATTGGGTGATAAGATGACATCAGCAAACAAATATCAGGAACTGTCTAGGCCAATCCGTTCAGACATCTGTCCGAGCGGGTGGATGACGTCAGCAAGCACGAACAGTTCAACATGGTTTTTGATGATTTTGATTCAGTTTTTGAAGGAGTTTTCTTATGAAATTTTGAAGGATTGTACTATGATTGATTGCGAATCGATTGATATCAAATTTTTCAAATTTTAACCGTAGATTCCCATTCAATTTTATGTTTTTCTTGTTTTTAAGGTATAAAAGTGTAAAACACAGCAAGAAATGAGTAGAAAGTGAGAGAATTCGTCAAATTTCTGGTGAAATTCGACTGTAATCGGCAAGAATAGCTGAAATTCCGGTGAATTCACTATCGTAGTCCTTGATTCAGCCTCCTGTGGCTCTGATACCACTTGTTAGGCCTTTGGATCAGGATCTGTTCGTCACGAACGTGGATGAATCGACCTTGATCAATGTGCGGAATCCATGGATCAAGTCACAGAATCACAACAACGTATTCAACGATTAAATCCGTCTGATCTTTCTATTAAAATGATGTGAAAGTACACAAGAACCGGTAGAGAATCAGACTTGACAGAGTCTCCTTACAGAATGAGCAAAAGTTCTTAAATGACATACCCAAGCCGGGTATTTATAGACAAACTCAGGGAAGCTATTAAGTGCTGTCCGATCGGGTGACACATGCCATCCATCGGACTTCACTTTTACAGATCAACGCCATTCCATGAGCTGTTGTTCTACACACATACATACATTTACATACAAGTACACAAAAGACATATACAATACAAAATAAGACTCAATGCTGACGAAAGCTACAGACATATGAACTAACAATTGTGAAGGCGAAAAAAAGATGTTTTGGGCTGTTCTTACAAGATCGAAAGGCAAGGAAGCTTGGGAATCAAAGATCTAACATTTGTTTTATCGTACTCACAATGCCTATCGGATTTGAGATTCTTAGTTTCTGTTTTTCTGACCCTTAATCATGTTTTCAATGAATGTGTGTTTGCTAGACTTTGTTATGTCTAGCTAACTACTTAATAGGTAATTAGGCAAGAGAAATTTCAGTTAATTAATTGTTTCGGGTGATATTGTTTATTAAAGTGTGATTTCTTTAGTTTTTATTGCTAAACTTGTGATGTGTATGATTATGTTACAAAATTCGTCCTTGAATGAGTTTGTTTGGATGAACTAGGTCATTCTATGAGGTTATGCATGTTATATGTGAGTTATATATCAATCGTTAACTTAGGGCTTAAAACCTAGCCGGTAATAGATAAATTTGTTTGAGGGTTGGTTAAACATATGAGCTACCTATGAGAAAGGTCTAAATAAACAAATCTAAAAATTAGTTAAGGTTTTCTTTGAATTGATATTTATGTATCATAAATTGCATTGTTCGTAAATCTATAAGAACTCAATTAAGAGGCTTTAAATCACAAGGGATTGGTAACACAACTAGCTACTTATGATCAAATCATCTAGGTGCGTCTTTAACTTAGGTATTTGAGATTCTTTGATCAACATGGTAGGGTTCTGATCTTGATAGCACTCCACACCTCTTTTTGAGTCACATTAGAATGAGCTTTTCATTAATAATTCATTTAACAAACATTTCAATAACTAGAATGATTTGGTGTCTAACTAGTTATCTTTACATCTCTGGTCACAACCACTTCATCAATTTTAATCTTTCTTCTACAAAACTATTATTTTTTATAAAACATCACTAACCACCAATTAGATATTAACTTAGGGTAGTCTATTAGAAGTTATCATGTCCAAGGAATGATACTCGGTAACTTACCTTAGCTATACTATACAAATGATAAGTATGCTTTCCTTTCCACATGTGTAGTTAGCTAGTATTTTAGGTCTTTTACTATTAAAAGTAGTCTGTGCATCCTGCTAATATTATTGTAACTATTTGCATACGTTAGGGTCACTCTAAATAGATAGTTGCATGTATATGTTTATCTGTAAGGGGTGGGTGGTAGCATATTTAAAGAGTTATTGTAGAATAAAGCTAGTGTCCATGGGACCATGACCATAAAAGGACACAACCATGAGGATGTGAACCAACCAGGAAAAGTACTGTGTTAACATGTATTATCATATACACAAACATTGGATCAATTTAAGACATCGAGTTCAAACGAAAATTTAGTGAAGTTATATGCTTCACAAGGGGTTCAAATCTTATTGGTCTAGTGGTATAGTCCCCCCCCCCCCCCCCCCATAAAAGTGTTATGAGTTCAAATCCATGATAGTGCAAGGTTAGGTGGTATTTAAGTGTAAAAAAGTATGTTTTGCAAGGAAATTTTCAAAGTCTAACAACTATGCATCAAATGTATGATTCAAATATTGGGGCTTTCCTAAGAAAATTTGTGTGTATTCGATCGATATTCATACATTTGAGCCATTTTCAGATACACTAGTTTAAAATTCTGCTTTTCGTTATCATTGGACAAAGAAAATTACATTTGCATACTAAATATATAGTTAATGATTTATGGGTTAGCGTTTTCCTTGTTGATAGCGATGAATCGAGATAAAATGTGTTCAAAGTGGAGCTAAGATGAACGACTAAAATTAGAGGGTTTGATATGGAAATTGAAAAGATGTAAATTGATAAGACCTATCCTACATAGGTGGCTAAATAATCAACGAAGTATATATAAGTAAGAAGACATTATGTTTGTGGTAAACTTCCTTAGTTGTCTTTTACTCAAACTCCAACACACGAACATGGGGGTGCAAAATTTGTTCGAATGACCTAAAAATCGTTGAACTTTTGCATGTCCAAGATATGTAGGCACGAATTCCTAATTAGAATCTTTAGGATTGCACACCCAAGTTTTGCTCCGGATTGGTACTTTTTTATGAACTGGATTAAGTGGTAAAGGTGTCATACCCTGATTTCCCAATGGGCCCGGACTTGGTGTATATATGTGACAAATTGATATAGATATTCACAATAACGCAGCAGAAGTCTTGGGAGTATAAAATAATCATTACAAATTACAAATGTCCAAAAGTTCAAATATTATACAGGCCGAAAGTTTTTAAAAGATCCATAGGCGGATCGAATAACAAAAGATTATGTAAAAGACCACTAGCCTTCTTGCATGGTGTTGCAAATTCCACTTAAGTAATTACCGGGAAGCTTCCGGCCTATTTACGTACTTTGCAACCTGCGCTTAGTCTTTTGAAGATACGTCAGTTTTCACTAGTAAATACAAATAATCAACACATTTAGAAAATATTTCAAAATCATTTTGAATGTACACTATGGTACATATATTTTCATAAATAACTTGGGACAAACTATATCTCTTGTTATCAGTATTACATGCTTGTCAATACATATGGGGCTCGGAACTAAACTCTGATATATGATTAACCGACACACCACTTTAACTCTATAAAAAGGGAAAACCCTCAAAAGGGTATAAAAATGCTTTATTATAGCATTAACATCTGTCGGGTGTATGCGTACACCCTATTCTTAAGTCGTGGCCATTTTCAATTAAACGAGCCAAGGATATCCAGGACATGGTAGCGCTAACCCCCAATATTTAAGTTATCAAGCAATACGAATTAAAACGGGTTATTTGGATATTTAGACACAATCCGTCATTGATCCCATACCCAACCAAGCGGTAATAATTTACCGTATCCAAAGCCCCTATAGGGAAAATAGGTTAAGAGTATTTACCTAGCTTAAGTCTTTAAAATCCAAAGACAATATATAAGCACAACCGTTCAAATAAAATAACAAGTAAGGTTACAAAATAACAAGTAAGGTTGCAATTTAACGGGTCCTATTCAAGTCATAGACTTAGACCGGTTAACTAATATAAAGAAAACGGTACGGTTCGCTAGATTAAGCAGTGACTGGATAGAATGTGGTTTAAACCCTTACAAGTACTATGACTTGTATAATATAGGGTAAACAATAATACATTCTGATTATGAATTAAATTGAAGGAGTTTAACCCAATTCAGTTACCTTACATAAACTAAGTTACATAAGTCAACCGTACGCGCATAGGCGGTATCGGGTGATCGGATGAGTCAACGTCAAGTTCATTATGCCAAAACATGATTATTAAGTTACCACATCAGTACGTATTACATTTTATATGAACATTATTTTTTAAAACCATTTTATGCTAAAAAGGGTATTTTGTTAATATTATGGCATAATACATGAACTTGCATAAAACCCGACAACTGATTATGATCAAATGGTATAACCTCAGAGGGTTATTCCATACATAAATATGATCATAATGAAACTTCAAATCAGTAGCTAACTGTCGCAACCCCTGGCCCCTATTTCCTGGGATCAGACGGACGCGAACTCAGATTAAGTGGTATCATCATTATTATTGTTTGGCAGCGGAAATTTCATCAGGACCGTAGTTAGGAAATATTTTATCAGAGTAAAATACCGTGACACCTGTGCCATCACGGCCATCAAACAAATACCAAATCAATGAAATATTGTATTTCATACTTGGGATTTGTATAAATATGTGTATCATTTGCACATATCAATTCTTGTTCGATTTCGAGCTCTAAATCGCTTTCTGGAAAGTTATACGCGAACTGACACGTAAACGTAATCAGTTTAACGCAACAAACACTCTGGAACAGTGACATGGGCTTAACATACCTTAAATAACCTTTACATAACTTAGAAATAAGTTTTGGAAGGTTTGGTGTGTCGAAATCAAGTTTATTCGCTTACATGGACTAATTTCGACAAACTGTGAAAGTATGCCGATTCTTACTGTAACGAACGTTCCGGAACTTGATCATAAGTTAAACATACCCTAAATATCCTTTACATAGCTTAGAAATAGGCTTTGAGGGGTTTGGTGTGCTAAAATAAACTTTTTGGTCATTCAGGGACTAAAAGCATCAAAAAGTGCATAAGTTTGCATTTTCGCGCATATCTTACGTTCTGAATACATCTGGACATCCAAAAATTGATGTAATCATTAAAATATTTTATTTTAGTGATTGGCATGATAAAATTCCATTCGTCGCGTAGTTTGGATCGTTTTTCGCGTCCGTTCGTGTTTCGTCATAATTAACCAAACAACGCAACCGTACGACCAAACGAACCGACATCCGAGATGTTTTTGAGCATGTTTCATGTCCCCTATACTTAACCTTCATTATTGTGCCTTGAAAATGGGTTAACGGGGTTTAAACGCATCAAAACAGGCCTTAAACATGTGCAGGGACTATTTATGCCATTTTGGCAAACTTTCTGGGAACTGGCACATGGTGGCCCTGCGCCACCACCACATGGCTTTGCCATCGCGCGACGCGACGGCCCTATCTAGGCAAAAACTCAGTTTCAGCAATTGCAGGTCCATTTTCAGCACTTGTCTTGAAGTTTAGGGGCTATTTTGTAACAATTGCAATACCATTTGATGGTTTTGGGGCACCCCTAGTTTTCCAAAACCTTGTGCCCACTTGGACGGTCCAGATTAATGCTCATTTATCGAGGAACGATCTTAACGGTTCTATGAAATCTATAAATACCCACTTCCATTTTCATTTCATTTCACACCTTTTGATTCATTCAGCTCTAAGTTGGGGTTTTATGCTCCATACCTGAGTTGTTTGGATCAAAACCTCCATTCTTGGACCTTTTGAAAGTCCTCTTTTGTTCTTTTATGCGTGAAAGTCAAACAGTGTTTGACTTTCTGCTTTGACCAGTCAATGGTCAACACGAAGTTCGTTTGAACTTCATAACGTGAGTGTAATCACGATGGTTTTAGTCTCTTGTGACTATACCTACTGATTACCACGTTATCTAGGCTTAGTGACAAGTCGTAGTTTCGGCCAAAATGCGTATTCTTGCGTATTTTGTAACCAAACTATTCTTGGGTATCAAAACCGTTTGTTTTGATATCAAACTTGTTTTCTAACTTTGTTAAAGACGTTTTAACATGTTTAGCTCGTCACTTTAGGTTTAGTGCATATATAGGGTCATAAAGGTAAGCGGTCTAAACAACCGCTTAGACTTTCGAACCCGACCCGTTTGGTCGATCATTAGGATCCGACCAAACACATTAGGTGACCATAGTTGTATAGGGAATAACCTTCCGAGGTTATACCTTATGGTCACGTCGTTTAGTTAGTTGTATGATAGGTAGTTTATATGCCTTAGGAAAATGACCAAAATGCCCTTTTTACGCATAAATTCATTTTAAGCATATGAAACCTAAATTTTTACATCTAAACTGATTAGGTAACATTATTAGACATGATAAGGCATATAATACTTGTCATAGGACTAATTAGGCAGTCCGAACGCGTTTTACGCGAACGACACGTTAAAGTAGCGTAAGCTACCTAAACGGGTCGTATTGGGTCGTGAGCACTTAGGTTAGGTTTCGATTTAGGATGTAGACTTTGTTAAACCATATTACATGAGTTCCTATACTCATTTGGTTTACGAAACCTCGTTCTATCCGATCTTCCGATTTAGGTCCGTTTATTAACTTAGTTAGCTATATTAGGTGCCGTTTGATTTCCGTGATCCCTCTAGCTTTGCTTGGTTGTTGTTCAAGACTTCTAAGCACCCTCAAGTGAGTACATAGACCCCTCTTTTACTGTTTTCAAATGTTTTGGGGTGAAACACATATGCCTACTTGTTACTTTCGTGCTTTCCATGTTTTTACATCATATGCTTGCTATGTTCATTAGTACACTTATAGTACATGATTTCATTATGTTTTGCTATGTATGTTTACTTAGCATGCTAGCACATTGTTTTACTTTACATCTCTACCTTGTATATTTACTTAGCATACTAGGTACATTATTTTCATAAAACATGCTTACATTTGGTATAACATTTGGTTTGTTTAACGAAACTAGTACATTCATTAACACCGATCATGCCGCTCGGTAGTAGGTAGTGGTACCATAGGACTTGACAACTCCCATTCCTGAAATCCTAGGTTTGTTTGGGTGGAAGGAATGACCGAATCCGAACACATTTCTAGGTAGACCTTTGACTTTGTTCTAGGGTTTATCCTACAGTCTCAAGGCTTGGATGTAGACGTTTAACATTACCGCATAAGTGTTTGTATGAGTAAAGCGTGCATTATTTTACAAAGCATAACTTTTGATTATAATTTATCAAATGCATTGTTTTGTACATTTCTTTCTTATAGGGTCGAGTAAATGCTTTTAATCAATAAAGGTTGTTTATTCACTCTACATTACATTTGTTTACACAATAACATTTCTTTACGCCCGACGGACATCCTTGTGTTTGGATGGGAAGGGGGGAAACACGCTTGTGTAGATCTAACTGGAGTCTCCCCCTTGTCGGGCTCAAGGACAAGGGCTTTGTCGTAGGGCAAGCGGTGCTCAAGACAGAGGCGAGCAAAGTGGCAAAACATGAGAAAGCCTGCCTAGAGAATCAACATGTGTTTGTCCCGTTTGCATTTGATACCTTTGGTGGTCTCGCTCCTGACGCTGTGCGATTTTTTAATCGGGTTCAAAAAGTCGTTAATAGTAATTCTTCGTCGCTAAAGGTTTCAAACTTTGTATTTAGTAGAATTGGTTTTTCTATTCAAAAGGGGGTGGCGGCGCAACTTGTTGCCCGACTACATGCCATTGCTTTGTAATTGCCTTTTTTCGTATGGAATGATATTGTTGTGGATATGAGTAAAAAAAAATAGATGCATTTAGTTATACATGTACATTTTTACATTGGTGGTTTGTTTGGGTAAGTGATTTAAGTAACGAGACGTGTGTAATATGATAAAAGCATGGTGGATACGCCGCTGGTACTTCCTATATATAAGTGCTTTTATAATATTACATATCGTAGCGTTATTTAAACCATTTCAATTTTGACATATTACATTTTACACAATTAACATATCTTTACAAAACATTGTTTTACAAACAACACATTTTATACAAATTCATTTTTACTTGGTTAATTATTTAACCATACATATTTCTTTTATATCATCTGTTTTCTTATCGATTTTTATATGATTTATAAAAGAAAGACATTTTACAAGGTTCATGACTACTTTTGTTAAACATTTTCTTTAAACTTACAAGTCATGAATCCTAAATCAATAAAACCTATGTATCTCACAGGCATTTTTATGCTGACGTACCTATTTTCACATGTGTTTCAGGAAATGATGCATAGGATTGATCAAGATACACTTAGGCGGACTTGGGCCTTAGTGACATTAAAAGACGCAAGACTAGTTAATTATGTTATTTTTCTTGGTTTGTTAAGACATTGTAACTACTTATAAATCAATAAAACAAAATTTCAATTTCCATGTGTTATGAAACAATAATTCTGTTACAACACTCCCCGACGTTTCCGCCATGATTTGTTGTTTTATGTGGTCGGGGTGTGAGAGAAGAGTTGGTATCAGAGCCCATGGTTATAGGGAATTAGGTTATTAGTAATGCTTTGACCTAGTCTATAACCTTCCTAGGACCCTAACGCCAGTTTACTTACGTTTAGTCATAAAACAATACCGTCACCTATCCTTAGGTGACAACCACAAACAAGAACATAAATTTCAGAACCGCTTTGAAAACCAATCATCTGTTCTAGGATGATTTACTACTAGGTTTTGAACCCTCTAAGTTTTCAAAATCTCGTCAAAGTTGGGTCTTATAATGTGAACACATGCAATCTGGAAAGGTGGATGGCTGTACTCTGAGTTTTCTGTCTAAGGCTAGAGTGTTCGTACAAATCCACATAATCGGACCAGTCACTCTTACTTGGGAACTCTTGGGGTGAGTATCCACTTATAGGCTAAAGCATGTCTTTGCGATACATTAATATGACCCGATCACTTTGACTAGTCACCGTCTCATTTGTTTGCCTTAGGTAACAAACAAATGATCACAATTTTTATGCGTTGTCATTCTGTTTTGATTATCTGATAACATTTCACTTGTTTCTTCCTATGCCTTTCATTCCTCCAGAATGTCTCTTCATCGCAGCGACACTAAAATGTCCGAGCAAACTGCCAAATTTGCCCGGCGAATAGGCGAAGTAATCCTGAAGTCTGTGGATTTAGGCGTCGCCATGTCTCGTCTCGTCTCAATAATGAAGCCACCCAAGAAGCATCGAAAGAAGCAGAAGCCAAACCTTCGAAAAGGTCAAGAAAGCGTAAAGCCTCAAAGAATCCTCCAGCCAATGCACCAAAACAGGCAGGACCTAGCCAGGTGGCAGCACCACCAGCCAAGAAGCCGTACTTGGGAACTGCTTCCTTGTGCAATCGATGCAACCGTCATCATCCAGATCAAACACCATGTTTCAAATGTACCCACTGTGGACGATGGGGACATTTGGTTGATGTGTGCTACTTTGCTATCCAAAATAAAGCTGTTGCAAATCTTGCTGCTACTCAACTCCAAGCTAACCTTGCTCAAGCTCGCTTTCCACCTGGATCGTGTTATAACTGTGGTGAGACGAGCCATTTCAGGAACAAATGCCCAAAGATTGTTTTTGATGCATTTTTAGTGTCTGTAACTAGTCTTGTACGTAACGATGTATTTTGTACGGTCTTTAATGTTTATCGAGTATGTATTTGCTGTCGACCAAGTCGGATATCCTCCTATCTACTTGTGTCTGACTTTATTGTCTCCGTTTAATATGTAATGCTATTCGAACAATGCATGTTGCATACAAAGGGTAGAATGGTCATTATAAGTTGTTTATATGTTGCTGTTGTTGCTGTCTGTTTGCAGAAACAACCACAACAGTTGCAGTCCTCGACGAAACAGGTCTGTTTCGTCGAACACATCATGACAAAACAGACCAACATTCATTAAGTCTGTTTCGCCGACAGTCATGACGAATCACACCTGATTCGTCGTCTATTGGGCTGTTTCAAGCCCAATGTGTGGCCCATATTCTGTTTCGCCGAGACACCTTGTGTTTCGTCGACTGTTGGGCCCAGGGACTATATAAACACATCTGGTTTCACTTAGAAATTAGATGAGAGCTTACACATAAAGAAACTCTGTCAAAATTCTATTAAACTGTGTTTGTATCAGTTTGTAATCGGTTCTCATCCCGTTTAATCAATCGAGTGTGTATCATTGATTATACTGTGTCGTTATTGTTTTACATGTTTGATTTGGCATAGTTACGTGGATTCCGCACACGTAACCGTGTTTGCTATAAACAAGTGATTTGGTTCGTTATCGATCCTCAGATTACGGGACCTACAATTGGTATCAGAGCGTTTGGCTCTAATCCTTGTTTAAAATCAAACATTGTTCGGTTTTTATCAAGTATTTGTGTGTGTTTTTCTGAAAAATTTGTTCTTGAAAAATCATATTTCTGAAAAATATTCATAAAAACTGTTGTTGTGTTGTTATTTGCTAAGAGTTTTATCAAAAAAACCTTGTTAGATTGATTGCTTATGCTTTAAACCGGGTTTTTAGTGAAAGTCTTGTGCATTATCGTGTTTCGAAAAATTGTCCGGTCACCGGAAAACTCATAAGTTTACCAGAAAACTCATTGTTCTTGAGTGTGTTCTTCATATCTTCATAGAGTTCTTATCATATTTGTGAATTGGATCCTTTATTGTTTAAACCAAAGTTGTTTATCAATATAATAGATTAATTGGACTTTTATGTTAAAGATATTTTAAATATCTAAACCTGAAAGCATGTTGTTGTGTCAGTAAGATAAGACTTAAGTTGAAATATTTTACCAACTATCACAGCTGTCTGAGACTCACATTCGACGAAACAAGTAGTCAACGAAACACAAAGCGTTTCGTCAAAAATATCTTCGACGAAACAAAGTCAGTTTAGTCAAAATATCTTCAACGAAACAAGTCCGTTTCGTCATCATTCATTTCGACGAAACAAACCTGTTTCGTGGAATCTGTTTCGTCGAGTTCACTTCTGTTTTACACAGAGGACTTGTAAAACCTTTATAACCTTGTGTTTTCAAGTGTGTGTGCAGGTGTTATCATACATATACCAAATATGAGCAACAAAGGTCTGTGGGATTGGAGTTCGGACTCAAGACCAAGTGAAAATCAGCCTTCGCTTGCCGATTTGATGAACCAATTGCCTCAAAAACAACAAGCAGTAAATGCAGGTCAATGGGCAATGGTTTCTAATCAAAATCAAAACATTCAAAATCTATTGCTCAGTGAAAGTGAGACGGGAAGCAACAATCGCCCGCCAAAGCTAAATCACATGAACGACTATCCATCATGGAAGGGTCGTTTTCATACATACATTCAAGGGCAAAACGTTGAACTTTGGACGTGTTTCACTACTGAATGTAGCCCGGAACTAGAAGCAGCAGCATCAACTGCCGCTGGTATTTCTAATATGCTTGAAGAAGACAAGAAAGCGTATGAATTAGAGAAGAAGGCGTTTGCTTTTCTAACACAAGCTCTCCATAAAGACATCTATCATCAATTTTCTTATAGTAAGAGCACAAAAGCTTTATGGGATGCATTGGAAACAAGAGGAGAAGGAAATGCAGCTTCTAGAAAAATTCGCCATGATCTTTTGAAGAAAGAATTTGAATCATTTCAATCTTTGGAAAATGAAACTCTAAATGATTTGACTTCTCGTTTCTATCATTTGATAAGTGAAATGAGTTCTTATAAGGTTGCTGTAAGTCATGTGGAAATGATTGCACATTTAGCTGATGCTCTACCTCCTGTATGGAGTCCATTCATTGAACTTCTAAAGCATACTGGTGCTCTGGATGGGGAAACTGTCACTATCTATGGATTCGTTCAGAAGTTGGAGCACAAGAGCGAAGAGGAAAATCGGAAAGCTAAAAGGATTGGAGCTCCTCAAAACACAGAAATTTATTTGCCTGGTTTTGCTCCTTCTGCAAGTTCTAGTTCCATTCATCAACCTAAGCTTCAAACGGCGTTTGTTTCCAACACAAACTCATCAACTCAACCAGAGTTTGATTTAGGTGCTTATCTTTCACAATCAATATCCAAATTCAAATCTCAAGATCAACCTCCACCTCAAGTTACTACTACTCAACCAGAGTTTGATTTAGGTGCTTATCTTTCAAAATCATTATCCAAATCTAAAGCACAACCACCACCACAACAAGTACATTATACCAACAATCCTCCATCCCAAGACACGAATACTATCAAAGTTGATACTTCGAACCTCTCAAAAGTTAGCATTGAAGTTGCAAAGGAGCATTCGGAACTCATTAATACAATGGTCAGTGCTTACTGCGGTTTGGTCGCAGGTCAAATTGGGAACATCAGTATGACCAACGAAGATTATCAACAAATCGACCGTGATGAAATGGAGTTGATGGATATAAAGTAGGCGTTTGCAAGTGCAGTAAGAAGGGCAAAGGATTTCATGAGTCGAACAGGAAGAAGTTCTTTGGAAAGTAAGTAGGATACGAAGTACGGGTTTGATAAAGAAGCTGTTACATGGTTCAATTGTGGCGAGAAGGGTCACTTTAAACGTGAATGCACTCGACCACCCAAGCAAGGCAATCAGAACCCTTTCAGAAATCAGACAAGTACTTCAAATTCCAATCAAGGAACTCAAAACAATCGTGAAAAAGGGATAGTATCTGTGAACAATACCACCAACCAGAACCAGTCTGGACCATCAAATAACACTCATGCATTGACTGTTCAAACAGATGAAGGGTGTAATTGGTCTTTACAATTAGGGGGAGGTGATAATGAAGGAGGAGGAACCGCGTGCTACGCAAAGATCATCAATCACATCAAGCACGTTCATAGGGAAGAATTTCCTGAAAGTGATGATAGTTCGGGTTATACCGGGAGTTCTGATGAAGAAAGTTCTATTTCTAGTGATGTGAAAGAAGAAGCGAGTTCTATTGATGATTTGTTGAATGAAGCAGAGGAGTTGAAGTCTCAGAAATCTGTTCTTATTAAGAAGGCTGGGATCGCATCTAAAGAAATGGAGAAGTTCTTCTCTGAAGACGGATCTTTCTCTTTTCAAACTGCCTTTATGGCAAATGTTTCAGCCTCTTCGAGTCAGGTAACATCTGAAACTCCTAGAATATGCAATGATTGTGCTTATATGAAATAGGAATGTGAAAGAGTGAAACTTGAATGTGACAAAATTCATGGTCACAATCAAAGTTTGGTTGTTGATATGTCAAAGTGCAAAGAAGCAAATATGGCTTTAACAAGAAACGAAAAGGACTTTAAATCTTTAATTGAAAATTTAAAGAAAAGTGTTTCCGAAACTACCAAAGTTGTTTATCACAAACAAATTAGTATTAACAAGTACATAAATCTCGTTGAGGAAACCAAAAAGGAATTAGCCATTGCAAAATGCGAGCACGATGCGATCAAGCAAAAATTGGAGAGTTATTCTAACTCCCGATTTGTGCTCGATCACATAATTGAAGTTCAACAACTGAAGAAAAACAAAAGTGGTGTTGGGTATA